>PITA01003836.1:0-103898 GCA_004023965.1 Spilogale gracilis | reverse complement strand
CTGCTACAGAGACAGAGCCAAGGCGTGGGCTCTCAGCTCAGGCTTACCTTAAACTGTGATCTGCAGTATAGTCGGATTACTGCTCTTTGAGCAGGGACCTCATAAGTGGCAGATCTGGGGAGACTCACCTTCTTCTCCCAGGGTGGAGTGGTGTGGGAGCGTGCTGCAGGAAGCAGCTGGGTTTGGAGACTCCAAACGGGTCTGAGCGCCAGAGATAGAAATGCTCTGTCACAGGCTGGGTGAGCACGGAATGCAGCAGGAGAACAGGGAGACGGGAGGGCTGACTGCTTTTCTCTGAGGTGCACAGAGGAGTGGGGTTCCAAGCTCTCAGCTCCTCTGGGCCAGAGACTAGGAGGCCGCCATCTTCATTCTCCTCCTCCAAAGCTGTACGGAAAGCGTTCGGGGAAAAATAGCTTCTCAGCGTGAACCTGAGCAGATTGCTGACCTGGCCCCTGCAAGGGCGGGGCAGTTCTGCCTCCCGCAAAGACATTTGAGAATCACTATAGGCCTCTTCCTGAAGATAAGGGAGAACATCCAGCCAAGACTAGGTTCACCGATCAATGAGAACTGTAGAACTCCAGAGCTAGAGGAATGTACCACATAGAATCCATGGCTTTATTCTGATGATTCTTTAGTTTTTCAACTTTAATTTTTAAAATTTTCTCTAAGGAAGGGGGCTTTTTCTTTCTTTCTTTCTTTTTGAATTATTCTTTCCTTTTTCAACCAACTTCTTATCAACTCCTTTTTTAAAATCTTTTTTAACTTTCATTTTTACAGTCATATTCTATGCCTTCATTATATTTAACACACACAAACACACACACACGTAAGTTTTTCTTTCTTTAAAATTTTGGGTTTTTTTTAAACTATAAATTTTCTTTAAAATTTATAGTTTTTTCTAACAGACCAAATATACCCCAAATCTAGTGTATTCTGATCATATTCTTTTTTTTTCTATTCTTTTTTCTTTTCCTCCCAGTGTTGGGTCTCTTCTGATTTGTTTGGTGTATATTTCTCTGGGGTTGTAATTACTCTTTCAGCTTTTTCATTCATTTTTCAACTCTTTCATTCATCTCTTCTTCTCTTGACAAAATGACAAATCAGAAAAACTCCCCCCCAAAATAGAACAAGAGGCAGTACTGACTACCAGGGACCTAATCAATATGGACATACTAGAGTTCAGAATAATTACTATGAAGATAAAAGCTGGGATTTAAAAAAGCATAGAAGACACTAGAGAATGCCTTTCTGGAGAAATAAAATCTAACCAAGTTGAAATCAAAAAGGCTATTAATGAGGTGCAATAAAAAATGGGTGCACTAACTCTAGGATAAGTGAGGCAGAAGAGAGAATTAGTAGCATAGAAGACCAAATGATGGAGAATAAAGAAGCTGAGAAAAGAGATAAGCTAGTACTGGATCACAAGGGGAGAATTTGAGAGATAAGTGACACCACAAAGCAAAGCAATATTAGAATAATTGGAATCCCAGAAGAAAAGAAAGAGAAAGGGGCAGAAGGTATATTGGACTAAATTATAGCAGAGAAATTCCCTAACCTGGGGAAGAAAACAGGCATCAAATTCTAGGAAGTTCAAAGAACCCCCTTAAAATCAGTAAAAATAGGTCAACACCCTGACATCTAATAATAAAACAAATCTCAGAGACAAAGAGAAAACCTTAAAAGCAGCTGGGACAAGAGGTCTGTAATCTACAACAGTAGAAAGACTAGATTATCAACAGTCTTATCCACAGAGACCGGCAGGCCAGAAAGGACTGGCATGATATATACAGGGTACTAAATGAGAAAATATGCAGCCAAGAATACCTTATCCAGTTAGGCTATTTTTGAAAATAGAAGGAGAGATAAAATGCTTCCAGGATAACAGAAACTAAAGGAATTTGCAAACACCAACCCAGCCCTACAAAAAAATATTGAATGGGGTCCTCTAAGCAAAGAGAGAGTCCAAAGTAAAATAGACCAGAAAGGAACAGAGACAATATACAGTAACAGTCACCTTACAGGAAATACAATGGTACTAAATTCGTATCTTTCAACAGCTCCCCTGAATGTAAATGGACTAAATGCTCCTATCAAAAGACACAGTGAATCAGATTGGATAAAAAAAACCAAGACCCTTTGATATGCTATCTCCAAGAGACTCATTTTAAACCCAAAGATACCTCCAGATTTAAAATGAAGGAGTGGAAAGTTATTTACTATGCTAATGGACATCAAAAGAAAGCTGGGGTGGCAATCCTTACAACAGACAAATTAGATTTTAAACCAAGACTATAATGAAAGATGAAGAAGGACACTATATCATACTTAAAGGGGCTATCCAACAAGAAGATCTAACAACTGTAAATATTTATGCCCCTAACATAAGCCAGTTAATAACAAAATCAAAGAAACACATCAACAATAATGGTAGGGAACTTTAACACCTCCCCTCAACTGAAATGGGCAGATCATCTAAACAAAAGATCAACAAGGAACTAGGGCTTTAAATGACACACTGGACCAGATGGACTTCGCAGATATATTCAGAACATTCCATCCCAAAGATACAGAAAACACATTCTTCTCTAGTGCACATGGAACATTCTCCAGAATAGATCACATCCTGAGTCACAAATCTGGTCTTAACTGCTACCAAAAGATTGGGATCATTCCCTGTATATTTTAAAAATTTATGGAAACAAATGAAAATGAAAACACAACTGTTCAAAAATTTTGGATGAGGCAAAGGTGGTCCTAAGAGGGAAGTATATAGCAATATAAGCCTTTCTCAAGAAACAAGAAAGGTCTCAAATACACAACCTAGCCCTATATCTGAAAGAACAGCAAATAAAGCCTAAGTCCAGCAGGAGAAGAGAAATAATAAAGATCAGAGCAGAAATCAATGAAATAGAAATCAAAAGAACAGTAGAATAGATCAAAGAAACTAGGAGCTGGTTCTTTGAAAGAATTAATAAGATGGATAAACCCCTGGCCAGACTTATCAAAAAGAAAAGAGAAAGAACCCAAATAAATAAAATCATGACTGAAAGAGGAGAGATCACAACCAATACAAAAAAGATACAAACAATTATAAGAACATATTATGAGCAACGATATGCCAACAAATTAGGCAATCTGGAAGATGGATGCATTCCTAGAAACATCTAAACTACCAAAACTGAAACAGGAAGAAAGAGAAAACCTGAACAGACCCATAACTAGCAAGGAAATTGAAGCAGTAATCAACTTCTTGTTTGGGCAACAAAGAAGAGCCTAGGGCCAGGTGGCTTCCCAGGGGAATTCTACCAAACATTTAAAAGAAGAATTAATACCTATTCCTCTGAAACTGTTCCAAAAAAAAAACAGAAATGGAAGGAAAACTTCCAAACTAATTTTGTGAGGCCAGCATTACCATTAAAGGATTATTCACCACAACCAAGTGGGATTTATTCCTGGCCTGCAAGGTTGGTTCAACATCTGCAAATCAATCAGTGTGATACACTACATAAATAAAATAAAAGACAAGAACCATATGATCCTCTCAATAGGTGCAGAAAATGCATTTGACAAAATAAGCATCCTTTCTTGATTAAAACTCTTCACAGTGTAGGGATAGAGGGTACATACCTCAATATCATAAAAGCCATCTATGAAAAACCCATAGAATATCATTCTCAATGAGAAAAAACTGAGAGCTTTTCCTCTAAGGCCAGGAACACGACAGGGATGTCCACTATCACCATTGCTGCTCAACATAGTACTAGAAGTCCTAGACTCGGCAATCAGACAACAAAAAGAAATAAAATGCATCTTAATCAGCAAAGAAGTCAAACTCTCACTCTTTGCAGATATGATACCTATGTGGAAAACTCAAAAGACTCCACCCCAAAACTGTTAGAACTCATAGAGGAATTCAGCAGAGCCACAGGATATAAAATCAATGCACAGAAATCAGTTGCATCTCTAATACCAACAACGAGACAAAAGAAAGAGAAATTAAGAAGTCAATTCCATTTATAATTGCACCAAAAACCATAAGATACCTAGGAATAAATCTAACCAAAGAGGTTAAGAATCTATACTTAGAAAACTATAGAATACTCATGAAAGAGATTGAGGAAGACACAAAGAAATGGAAAAATGTTCCATGCTCATGGATTGGAAGAACAAATATTGTGAAAGTATCTGTGCTACGTAGAGCAATCCAAACATTCAATGTAATCACTAACAAAATATAATCAACTTTTCTTCACAGAAATAGAACAAATAATCCTAAAATTTGTATGGAACCAGAAACTAAACTGGTGGCATCACAATTCCGGACTTCAAGCTTTATTACAAAGCTATAATCATCAAGATAGTAGGGTACCAGCATAAAGATAGACACATAGATCAAAGGAACAGAATAGAGAACCCAGAAATGGACCCTCAACTCTATGGTCAGATAACCTTCAACAAATCAGGAAAGAATATCCAATAGAAAAAAGAGTCCCTTCAACAAATACTATTGGGAAAATTGGACATCTAAATGCAGAGGAATGAAACTGGACCATTTTCTTACCCCATACACAAAAATAGACTCAAAATGGATGAAAGACCTCAATGTGAGACAGGAATCCATCAAAATCCTTGAGGAGAACACAGGCAGCAACCTCTTCAACCTTGGCTGCTGCAACTTCTAGACATATCACCAAGGGCAAAATGAACTATTGGGACTTCATCAAGAAAAAAATCTTTTGAACAGCAAAAGAAAGAGTCAATAAAACCAAAAGACAATCAACAGAATGGGAGAAGATCTTTACAAATGACATATCAGATAAAGGACTAATATCCAAAATCTATAAAGAATTTATCAAACTCAACACTCAAAGAACATATAATCCAACCAAGAAATGGGCAGAAGACATGAACAGACATTTCATCAAAGAAGACATCCAAATGGCCAACAGACACACCTGAAAAACTGCTCAACACCCCTTAGCATCAGGGAGATACAAATCAAAACCACAATGAGAAACCACCTTATACCAATAAGAATGGCTAAAATTAACAAGTCAGGAAACAACAGATGTTGGGAGGATACAGGGAAAGAGGAACCCTCTTACACTGTTGGTGGGAAGGCAAGTCAGTGCAGCCACTCGGGAAAACAGTATGAAGGTTCCTCAAAAAGTTGAAAATACAGCTACCATATGACCCAGCAATTGCACTGTTGGGTATTTGCCCCCAAAATACAAATAAAGTAATCTGTATAAGCACCTACACCCTAGTGTTTATAGCAGTGTTGACCACAATAGCCACACTATGGAAAGAGCCCATATGTCCATTGAAAGATGAATGGATAAAGAAGATGTGGTATATATATGATGGAATATTATGTAGCCTTCAAAAATAAAATCTTGCCATTTGCAGTGACATGGAACTAGAGGGTATTATGCTAAGTGAAGTAAGTCAATCAGAGAAAGACAATTATTATATGATCTCACTGATATGTGGAATTTGAGAAACAAGGCAGAAGATCACAGGGGAAGAGAGGAAAAAATGATACAAGGAAAAACCAGAGAGGGAGACAGGGTTGCTGGAGTGGAGAGGGGTGGGAGGGTTGGAGTGGCTGGGTAATGAACACTGGGGAGAGTATGTGTTGTGGTGAGTGCTCTGTATTGTATAAGACTGATGACTCATAAACCTGTACCCATGAAACAAATAATACATTTTAGGTTAATTTAAAAAAAACAGGGGTGCCTGGGTGGCTCAGTTGGTTGGGTGACTGCCTTCCACTTAGGTCATGATCGCAGAGGCCCAGGATTGAGCCCCACATCGGGCTCCCTGCTCAGTGGGAAGCCTGCTTCTCCCTCTCTCACTCCCCCTGCTTGTATTCCCTCTCTAGCTGTGTTTCTCTCTGTCAAATAAATAAATAAAATCTTTAAAAAAAACACATGTAGGATAGGAATTACTAAACTCTAGGGAGCTCTGGATCTATTGCAACAATAATAAAACAACAATTCTGCACCCCTAAAAAACAAAAAAACAAAACAACAACAACAAAAAAAACGAAGAAGAAAACAGGGTCAGTAGAATATGGCAAAGTTTCAGTCTTTGGATAGCTGGCCCCAGACAGGGTAAACTTCAACCTGAAGTTGTTTATAGCATATTGTTATCTCTTGTGTTGAGACAGAGACCAAGAAAGATTTGACCTGGGGATCTTAGGAATGATGTATTTCAGACTCATGGATATACCTGACAGAGACCCTCAAAGACCTGAAAGCTCTATGGTCACTCTCATGACATCAGTATTGTAAAATCCATTATTAGGTCAGGTGCCATGTTTGAAATTAAAAAAACAAACAGACAGTATGCTGCTCTGAGCTAATAATGCAGACTTATATGAGCCATGTCATGTTCTGACCCAGAGAAACGTGACTATTAAATTGGTAGAATAGAAGAGGTCATTTTCCAAACTGAATTCTAACAGAATTTTCTAAAGGGCAAGAAGGAATCATGCTATACGTTTCCCTGCAAACAAAATAGAGTGAGAAAGAATGATAAAGTACTCAGGAGTGAGTTTGGGCACACAAAGAAATTTAAAAAAACATGTAGGTGGAGATATAGGCATTCTTAGAGATGAGGTAGGGTCTCATAGAGATCCAGAATGAAGAAACTGTTTAGAATAGAGCATCCACAGTTCAGGAACACCGTACCTCTAGCTACTCTGCATACTGTAGGCACTCAGTAAATGCTTGTTGACTTGAATTAACATGCTTCATAGCTTCAAAATGTTGTCCAAGGCCTAATTAGCTAGTCCATGCAAGCCCTCAGGAAAAAAAGTCATTCTTAATGTATCTCCATTTTATGTTATGTTATTTTATTTTATTTTTTAAAGATTTTATTTATTTGACAGAGAGAAACACAGCCAGAGAGGGGACACAAGCAAGGGGAGTGAGAGAGGGAGAAGCAGGCTTCCCGCTGAGCAGGGAGCCCGATGTGGGACTCGATCCCGGGTCTCCGGGATCATGACCTGAGCCGAAGGCAGTCGCTTAACCAACTGAGCCACCCAGGCGCCCCAATGTATCTCCATTTTATATTTGGAGAACAAGAGACATGAAATGGTTAAGTGACATCCTCAGGTCACCCTATGAGTCAGGGGCTGAGTCAAGACAAGATGCACAGACACCCACCAGCCACCACTGAACTGACCAGATACTAACAAGTCCAGTTGCTGAGGGGGCAGGAACTCTAAGATAAATGGACTCTGAAGGCTAGACTCAGAGAATTTTTAGCTCCCTCGACAGATAAAGGTATTTGAAATTAACTCATCAAACTCTCCCAGTGCTTGACTCAGGAAATTGGAGGTTCCAACTTCAAGTGAGAAGTTATGGAGGAAGAAGTCTTAGAAGGCAAATGAAGGCAAATTGTCTCACAGAAAGGGCATGAGCTCAGGAGGCAGACAGTCCCAGCTTGGAATCCAACTCCGCCACTCACCAGCTGTGACCTGAAGCAATTTACCAACGTCTCCAAGACTCAGTCTCCTCTTCTACAAAACAAAAATTTTAATAACCATCTTGCAGACTTGATGTTGAAATCAAAAGTGTTTTCTTTTTTGAGATTTTATTTATTTGACACAGAGAGAAAGATCACAATAGGCAGAGAGGCAGGCAGAGAGAGAGAGGAGGAAGCAGGTTCCCCGCTGAGCAGAGAGCCCGATACAGGTCTTGATCCCAGGACCCTGGTATCATGACCTGAGCTGAAGGCAGAGGCTTTAACCCACTGAGTCACCCAGGTGCCCTCAAAGGTGTTTTATAAGCCCCTAATATGAATACTAGTCCATAATAGGCACTCAAGACAAACCAACAAACAAAATGCCGGCTACAACGATTCCATTAAGAACAGCAGATCATTATACATTCAGAAGACATGAGAAGGTTTCCACCAACCTGATGAAAGGAAACCTAAAGCCTAAAATAAAGTGCATGGACAGGGAGGCACTCAGTCTGAAGATCACAAGGATAATTTTTTCCATCTGAGGAAAATGCTATCCAGCAACTCATGAGCAGATGTCACTCTGGAGTGGTGCCCTTGTCACAGGGCAGGCTGCCTTTCATTATCTGTTTTCTCTCTTACCCTTTCAATTATGGCTTTTACTATTTGATGTTCATCAGATATACCACCTACTTCATGATGGTATATTCATATGCCATATATAGTGTTTCTTTTTTAACTGAAGTATAGTTGACAGAATGTTACCATTCAGATTGCATTTTTTTTTAATAGAGTCTCAAGATTGAGGGCAGATGTCATATACACTTAAATTTGCCCAAAGACTTAAGCAAGAATTTAATTACTTAAAGTTGCATCCAATGGCAAGATATATGGCAGAATTGTCTGTGAAAATGGCCTTTGGGGGTTCTCACCTCCCAACCAAAAATGACATTAAACCAACATAGTGAGGTGCATTTAGAATTTTATTTGGCAACATAATGGTTGATATTATCTTTATCTCTTTATTAAAGGGAAACCATTCCTTTTTCACATGGAACTGATTTCAAGGGAAGTTACATTTTTGAGAGAGAGGTACTCAAGAGATCTGTACCTGGAAGCCTCTGAGACTAGAGATGTTAAATAGTATCAGTGTTGAAAGAACCTCAATGGTCTGCTGAAATCCTTGAAATCTGTACCAATTACACACATGACTGCTATCCAGGTGCCATTTAAAGATCTATGGTAATACAGTGACCACTTAGAGTAATTTAAGAATTACCTCCAAAGAGCAATCACATTAAGAACACAAAACAAGGGGAGCCTAGGTGGCTCAGTGGGTTAAACCTCTGCCTTCAGCTTTGGTCATGATCTCAGGGTCCTGGGATCGAGCCCCACGTCAGACTCTCTGCTCAGCAGGGGGCCTGCTTCCTCCTCTCTCTCTGCCTGCCTCTCTACCTACCTGTGATCTCTCTCTTTCTGTCAAACAAATAAATAAAATATTTAAAAAAAATTAACACGAAACAAAACAAGATAATGAAAACAATTTGATTCCCAATATAAAGTTAAAAATCCTCATAACTTTCTCACTTCTTTAGACTAATATAAGTCAGAATACTTTGGCTTAAGGAAAGCTAGGACTATAAAATCCAGGGTAGGTTTTTAAATTAAATTTATGAATTCACAGTTTCATTTAACACAATCAAAGTCAAACTTTTACAAGGATGTTTTCCCAATAATAAAGTCAAACAAATTCACCTTCTAAGACATTTTCATGTCTACTCAACAGTTTTAAATTTAAAACTTAAATTTAAATTAAATTAAATTTCATATTTGTAAATTTTGATCAATAAACAAGGATTAGTTTCCCAGATTCTGGGCTCAAAGCCTCAATGGCCAACAGGGGTACTACGAAGTCAGGGAAGTTTGTAAGGGCTCTCCTTTGTCTGTGTTCCTCTGAATGTTGGGGTTTCACTAAGTTCCATCTTTTCATCTTCTACCTCTTCTTATCTTATTTTACATACTCTCCCTGGGTCATCTTATCTATGTGTCCCTACATGCTGATGACTCTCAACTCTCTATCTACCTTAAGCTCAGCTTCTCTCTCCTGAGTTTCAGACTCCTACCTCTAAATGCCTTCTGGACATCTCTGCTTGGATAGACCATTCTCAAATTCATCACGCACATCATAAAGCTCTTTTCCAGCAAACCTACCCCTCTTCCACCTTTCTCATTTTCCTTACTGATGCCAAGATCCATCTGATCACTTAGGCCAGAAACCCAAACACAGTGCTAGTATAGCACAGAGAAGACTTCAAGTATAGTAGCAATTCACTGCAGGGTAGGAAAGCAGGAGGCATTCCAAATGGTATAATGTAATTATAGAGGTACCAAAATGAGAGAGAGCATGGCATGTATATTATCAGTCAGGATAGGATAGGCTCTGCTGAGATGATAAATCTCATAATCTCAATGATTTTTTTTCATTAAAAAAAGAGATCTGATGTCAATTGCACTGTCTTAGACTTCTGCATTCCTGGATTATAGACAAGAACATGACGAACTCAGACCCCCTCTTAGCTTCATATCCTTTCTGCTCACTTTTCTCTTGTCAAGTATTTGATCATTGTCCCAACCCAACTGCAAGAGAAGCTGAGAAATACTTTCTCATCTTCCCAGAAAGATGAAATGAGGTAGTGAACACCACCATTTCCACCACAACATGTTTAGGAAACTATAAGAAGAGTGGCATATCTGGAAATCAACAGGGATGATGAAGGTAGTATGTGTTGTGGGGGAAAAGTGGATAGACAGTGCCTGGAGAAACAGGAAAATAGGTAAAGCCACAGGCAACAAAACTACCTAGATGACCTGAGTGGGGTCAAGAGCCTGAGTGCCATGCTGAGGATAATGGTATTTTAAAGAGAAGATAGTGCAAACACAGGAAGATGTAGTCAACAGAGAATCCTCGAGCTCAAACTTCCCAATCTGAGGCACCCAAAGTAAAGGGTCAGCTCATGCTCCCAGAGCCAGCCTAAGGTTCCTATTGCTTTAAGGATCAGTGGAGTCCAGGCTGGACTGGTCTGAGATCCAGTCTAAAAACAAACAAATGAAAAAGCTCCTGTGGTACTGTGATCACTATCTCTAGACACTGCATGATTCTTCCTTAAGGGCTTGGTCCCCACAATACCCTGCTGGTACTCCCTTCTCAGCCGCATCCCAGCTCCTAAAGCAGGTTCATCTTGCTGTTGTCTCTGGGTTCAGCCCGACTTTCTTTTTGACTTTGGGGGTTTCTTGCCCCCTTTGCTTCTGAGAAGGCTCCACCTCCAGCAGTATTTATCTCAGCTGACTTCCACTCTGTTTCACACTCAGATGTCATCTGCTAGTCTTGTCCAGTCAAAAGACAAAATAAAAACAGTAACACTTACTGAGTCTTTAATATATGCCTGGCACTGTTCAAGCATTTTATATACATATGATACACACACAGATATACACACATATAAAAATATATGTGACCACCACCCATTAATACATATTATATATGATTATTATACTATATAATGATATATTTTATATACCTATGTCTATGTATAGATATACATAGTGTATATAGATCATTTCATTCTCAAACCAAGGTCATGAGATATCTGGTATCACCTCCATTATGTAGATGAAGAATCTGAGGCAAAAGAAGTTAACTTGCCACACTGATGCAGATTGTAAATTGGTCAAAATCTGGTATCTTAATTCTGGATGCTTGGCTTTTCACCACTACACTACACTACTAACTAAAGGATGATGGAGAGGAGAGGAGATAGAAACAAGATGGCTTGATGATGCTACCAAAAAAAAAAAAAAAAAAAAAAAAGTGAGGAGCAGTGGTGATTAGCCTGAGAAAGCAGAAGAGTCTCCATTGGAGAGAATTGCAAAGGAGGAGGTGCCACCAGAGGATAGAAAGCCTACAATTATTCACACAAGGGATATTTGTCTACTTTAAAAGAGACAAACTCCTGAAGAGCATAATGCCTGAATGTTTATCAATGGAAATTCACATGCGTGGCAGGTGGGAGGCAGGGAGATTGAGCCCCCCGAATTACAGTTCCTGGGCCCTGTCTCAGAAAAGTCCATTCGTCTTGGCAGAGCCCCTCCCACACGCGCACAATGTGCGGTCTCGATGCAGGACATCTCGTCAGCCCAGCACACAAAATGAGAACTGTTTCCCTGCGCGCAGCTGGCGCGCCCTTTCAGCTGGTCCCAGCTGCCTGGAGCCGCGCAAGGAGTGGGGCCACGCCCCCAGATGAATATTCAAGACTGCCTTGTGCTCAGAGCCCCGGGAT
Source organism: Spilogale gracilis (assembly GCA_004023965.1). NCBI lineage: Eukaryota > Metazoa > Chordata > Mammalia > Carnivora > Mephitidae > Spilogale > Spilogale gracilis. The sequence goes on along the minus strand of PITA01003836.1, from coordinate 92,088 downwards.
TTCAAAGCCTCTAAAAGGATTAGAAGGACCACGGGGTCTCCCTGACAGGGAGTTGGAAGGGGGGAGATAGGCTTTGTCAGGCTTTGCTTTTGAGGACTACAAAGAGAAGGGAACACTTGCAAACTGAAGTCCTCCGTTGCTAATCCAGGCGAGGTCAGGTTTATAAAGGGAGTTTAGTAGTTTATCAAGTCTTTCAATGTCCCTCCACACCAACATCGAGCGACTAACTACTGCTATTTCATAGACAAGCTCTCTTTTTAGCTTTAGCTTTGTTGAATGCTGTTTCATATCTCTCTCACAAATGGTCCTGTTGCAGTTATGTTAATTTGTGCATTCTTACGATCTAATCTATGACTTCTGTATGGGTGTCAGTCTCCGTCAGAGGCTAGAAACTTTTAATTAAGCTTTTATAATATATATACTTTTAGAACTAGTTGAGACATAATTAGGGAGTTAACCATACCTATTAATACTCATATTTAGCTCTATTATTTTTATTAATGGAGAAATGTCCCAGCACAGATCACTGAAAGAGTGGATGGTTCCCAAATGCATTTCGTTGACTTGTAATACAAGGTAGGCTTTTGAGGAAGTGCATTCAGTCTTTTGTTTTTGTTAAGTCCCTTAGGTGTTCACTTTAGAGTTCACTTAGGAGAAATCACAAGGAACTTTGTTGAGTGTATCTTTTCCATTAATCCCTCCATTAAGAGAGAGGCTCTGCTTCTTACTTACAAATTGGAAGTGGAAGAAATAACATTACTGAAAGGAAACCAAAGAATAAGAAGAAGGAATATAGTGTGAAAGCACTTAGCTACTTTAAATGAGGACAGACTCCTCCCCCACCTCACTTCCATCCCAGAGAACTGAACACACATAAGGGTACAACCACTGTCAGCAGCCATGAGAACTTATGGAAAGTAGGATAGGGACCAGACAAAGGACACAAACAAATGTCCCAGTAATCATACATTCTGGAAATTATAGACTGATAAATTTACAGTTAATTCCCAGCAAAGTTCTAGGTTGGATAGCTAAGCCGGCAGCTAGTGAGCACTTAAAAAAGAAGACCACTAGGAACCAATGAGAGTTTACCAGGAACTGATCAAGCAAGGTTTATTTTCTTTTTATGTATTTTTAAAAATGAAGTGCTTGACTAATACATGAGAATGCCAAAAACAAAGAACATCTTGACAAAAGGACATTCTATTTATCTTCCCCCATCTCCTCCCCACACCCAATAATGGATTCAGGATTCAAAATGATCAAACTGAGCATTTGGCAGCCAAAAGAAAGTAAAACCTAAAGGCAGAAAGAGTTGGGTTTGACTCTAGGCTCTACAATTTCCTTGTTGTTTGACACTGGGCATCTCTGAGCCTCAGTTTTTGCAACTGCAAAATGGGACTCGAATATCTGCTTGAAAGATAAGAAAGAAAATACAGAGTATGCAGCACAGGTATTCTAGAAAGGGCAGTTATTATTAAGATATGTTGTAAAATTTAAAAATTCAAATATAATAAATTCAGAAAAGAGAAGGACTAAATTGAGTGAAAAGGATTTTTTTTAATTTACTGGAAGTCCAGTGTGAAGTAACCAAGTAACATGTTTTAAGTGCAGACTGAAACTTATTAATATTAGTATGGCAAACTCAAAAGGAAGAGTCACTTGATTGCAGTTGGCCAGATCCTACTGAAAACTCTTTGTTCCTTTCTTAGGAAGATACTTGAAAGATAACAAGGAGACGTTAAATAACATTTGGGATAGTGGGAGACCCAGAAACCACAATATCTGAAAAATAGTCAAAAGAAATGGGGTGTTTATCTAGAAGAAGAGATTACCTGATAGCTATCTTCTGGTATTTGAAGAAGTATCATGTGCAATAGGGTATAACCTTGGTCTGTACAACTCCAAATGATAAAATTGGGACAAATGATTGGAAGATGGAATGAGATAGATTTTGGACTCAACCTGTAAGTTGTTCAACAATGCAAGGAACATTCTTGAAAAATAACAAGCTTGTAATGACTGAAAGTATTCCTGCATTGGGAAGAGCCAGCTCTCAAAGATAGTGTAGGAAGAGATTTCCGCACAGAGAAAAAAGTGGCCCGGTTTTAGGTTGGTTAGTAATATTCCATATATATTAGCCACCCTCCACCCAGCCATGACAGACATGGCTAATCAATGATAGCTTTTTTTTTTTTCCTGTTGAACTAAACTCAACCTTGCAGTCTTTTTCCATGCACGCTCCAAGATGACACCATTAACTAGTTCATCAAAGTTAACAACCCACCTAACCCTAATGATCCCTTAGAGTCTTGAAGACCCAGTAACTTAGAAATCTCCCCCGTATTATAACTATAAAATATGTCGTAAACAAACCAGAAGGAAAGTCCCACTTAAGTGTAAATATATTTTCACATATCTCTATGTGTGTGTTTATTTCTGTATATGTGCATCTGTGTGTACGTATGTGTGGGACAGATCATACACGACTATACAAAACAGAAATCACAAGAGGGAAATAGCTCATTATCCACAAGAGCCCTTAAATAGTGAATCCTAATTGAACCATGCCAACTGTTAATGGCATTGTTTTATGAATACCCATCTCTCTATTGTACATCAAGTTCAGCCCTTTTCTTACTCTCTCCTACCTCCTATAAAATTTGAAACTCATTTTGTAAGCTGTAACTCCTGGGACATCAATGGCAAGTTGGTATAAAAAGAGAAAATTTGAAGGGTTGGTGGAGATAGGGCCTGGGTACTTAGTAAACCAGGGAGGATTTTACTGTTAAGCAGAAGTAACCAAAGAGATCAATAAGAAACTAAATTACAGTGTCCAAGGTTAGAGCAAACTTTGAGTCCACACTAGTACACAGCAGGAGCCTCTTGGGAGGGATAGTAATAAAAGACAGTGGTAGCTCATATTTTTGTTTCCTAGCTAACAATGAGGAGGAGGAAGAAACACAGTCAAACTCCCAGGAGAGGGACAAATGTGCAAAGACAATTATCTTTTCTCTAAAAGATAATTCTTTCAATAAATAGTGCCGGAATAATTGGGTATCTATATGCAAAAAAATAAAATACCTTGATCTATACCTCTCACCATATGAAACACCTAACTCAAAATGAGTCAGAAACCTACCCATAAATCTTAAAACTCTCAAACTCTGTGAAGCTTTCTTTTTTTAAAAAAGATTAAGCTATTTAAATTTTAAAAGTGAGCCAATTTAAAGAAAAATGGAAGTAAACAAAAGTATCTACAGATGAAAAATAGAGTATCCACAGATGAATTGCAGATAGGCAAAAATCGCTAGGGTGGCACCCCTCTGCTTTAGCCTCCTTGAGCTAGGGAGGGTGTTATAGCCCCATCCAGGCAGGATGGTATTTAATACAGAACTCCAGTCTCGGGAGGAAAGTCAACACGCAAACCAGGAAACTCTACTGGAACTCCTGCCATGTGGGCGTGGGAAAACCATGTTGGAAGAGGGTGAGAGGAAGCTGCTTTCTGCAGCCCCATCCTCCCCAACGCCCAGAACTCAAGTGTAGAAGACAGAACGTGAATCCCAGACTAGTCAACGCTTGCGTGGCTACTTTAGAGCAGCCTGGCCTGGCAAAGTGGGTTCAGCTGGACAAGCCAGAATATGAAAAGTAGAACTAGCAGCACCTGCCACTAAGAGAGCAGAGAAAGGTAGGGGCGAGTTGTCTGCCACACATTTCATGTCATAAATTCCTAGTCATGAAATTATGACACCAGTTACATCTTCCTTTATCAGGATCAAACTCCAATATGCCACAAATTATTAAACAGCTATGTAACAAGTATTATAACACACCAATTGATCTTCTAAGAAAGGAACAAAAGAAATATTCCTTCCTTCTTCATCCCTAAAATTCTTCTAAAGGCAATATACATTGTAAGGCTTAAAAGCATTAACTATGGGGTCAAGTTACATCGGTTTGATTTCCAGCCCTGTCTTCTATTAGACCTATAAGCTCAGCCTGAGCTCTGAAGCTTTCTGAATCTTAGTTTCCTCTTCTGTGAAATGGGGATGACCAAAAACAAAAACAAAACAAAAAACGCCTTCCTGGGGATCAGATGCATGGAAGGTGTTTCTTTCCTGGGGCATTCAGCACATAGTAAGCACATAGACTTACTGAGCCCAGAGCAACTGAACCCTATCTGCTGTATTAGCAGAGCAAGGCCAAGAGGGCATGGCTGACCTACTCAATATCACACAGCTACATTAAGGGCAGACTTGCCTTTCAAAAACTGAAGTGCTATCATTTTTTACCTCAGCTTGCTTTCCTCTCTTGCTGCTTGAGATCATTTTCCTTGTGCCTCTTCTTCTACCAGCCTTATAACAACTTGCACCATATTTTACTCTGATTTCCCATGGCTTCACTGTGACCCCACATTCTTTTAGCACTCCTACATTGTGAAAGCTGCACACCATCTGTCATTTGATGAGTGTGCAACAGTCCCTCAAGAGCTTAGTAAATGCCTTTTCTATGAAGCATCCTTCCGTTTTAAGCATAATGCAATGTTATAATTTAACTTTCAAGGTCCACTCAAGATAGAAGGGATGATAAGACGGGTCCATACATAAACATTCTCCCCCTGGGCAGCATGACTATAAATACCAGTATGTGCCCTTCTTGAGCTAACAACAAATTACTTAATGATCTTGCATTTCCAGGCTTTTAAGAGCCCTTCTTTCAGAAAGAAAAGAGAGAGTGTTTGGTTGCTACATCATCTGTTCATATAATGCACATAGGCTATTATTCCAAACAGATTTCTAGTCACACAAACTAATACAGGTGCAAATCTCCTTTGCCTTCCCATTTTCTCAAAGTCTATAGGGTAGAGTCATAAACTACAGCAGGTTTTACTAATAACAGTGCACCAGAAGGACAAGCTATTTGGAAATTAGGTCACATCTTAGGGCTTTCTGCCAGACTCACACACAGGAATAGTAACATTATTGCCAGAAATATCTTTGAACACAAAGAACAATGACAGATAATGTTGTTCTGCTGGGAAATGCTGAATGGCTGGATTCTTATAGGGTCTCTTGGAGTAAAGTTTCCTCACAAAAATAAAGGGGTTGTGGGGAATGCTTTCCATGTCTGCCTTTCCAAAATAGACTACTTCTCTACCTAGTTTCTCAGTATATTTTATATCCCTTGTGCCTAAAATGCCTGGCATAGAATAGGGGATTAAAATGTACAGAATAGAAGAATGAATGATCTCTTCTTTTTTCCTCTTCCTCTTTTCCCTCATCCCCATATTGCTTCAGAGAAACACATACATAAAGACAAGTTTTACCATTGAAGAGTTAAGACTCTCCCTTTGGGTTCTGCTCATGAAATCTGTGGGACATTTGGTCAAGTGGCCTTTGAGTGCTAAGCACACAACCCTCACCACACCACCTGTCCTTCCTCCCTGGGAATGTGGTAGGACTGTAGAATCTCAGGCCTCACCCAGGACTCAAAGTCTACATGCCAATGTGGTCCACAAGGGAGACTTGTGCACACATTCAAGTTTGAAAAGCACTAATATAAAGCCTACTTGAATGATGGATCCTCCAAATACCAACTGCTTGCTGGTCTCTAGAAAGGTACAGCTCAGACTGCGTTTCAAGTAGGTAGTTTCCAGAGAGGAAAAAAAGGCAAGGAGCCCATCATCCTTCCGGTGCTTGCAAATTGACAACAGTCCTTGGATATGTAGTAAGGGACAGAGCATCTGTTTCAGGGGACTGAAGCTCACAGTTGGCATAGGCAGGCAAGTGACATTCACTTGTGTACATCTCAGCAAGACTTTGAAACCAGCCAGAGCCTCTAGTTCTTTTTCGTCTATGCGTTACATAAAAAGTGTTACCAAAGCACTTCAAAACTTAAAATTACAACTGATTGCCTAGTTGCCTATTAAAAGAATAAAGATCTTGGAAGGAGGGGGCACAAATTCCCATTCTAGAGGAAATCATTCGAAAGTTTTAATCTGTCAGCGATTAATTATTGTCTGTATTGATTTCCATGGCTTTTAGGGCTCTTAACAGCAACAGGGAAAGGCTAATTGTTCTGGAATGTGTGTGCCCTTGGAGCATGGCTCCAGGGAACAGGGAGCTTGACCATTAGGCAAGAGTGTGTTATAAACAGATTACAGGCAAAAATTCCTTTAATGGGATAGAATTCTCAATTTCAGCAACTCTTTAGCATTTATGAGGCACAAAATGCCAAGGATGGAACAAATGTCTAACAGCCATGGGCTTTGCATGTGTAATGGGACAGATCAATACACATGCAGCATGGTGCTTTAAGCCACTTAAAGTACTGCCAGCAGCATTGTTCAGTGAAACCCTCTCATCAGTGCAAACTCAGAAAACGTGCTGTTCCCCTGTTCTACTCTTACATTTTAAGAGCTTGACACATAACTGATAAAGGATGAGAGAAGATGCTGGAAACATCTATGATATGTGTTCCATTGTAGATAGAATTCACCTCCGTCTGTTTGTTCATGGAGTTCCTACTGCCTGCAAGCTTCCCCCGATCATCTCCATTGATTCAAATCCTTCATATATTCCTCACAGAGCTCGTCTGTGGAACTTTCTCAGGGCTTGCAAATTGAAGTTCTCTTGCTTCCTCGATGTTCTCATTGCAAGTTATGTGATTTTGGAACTCTTTCTACCTTATGTTATCGTTATTTGACATGCTTTATCTCTGCTGCTATTCTGCATAGTTCTTTGAGTCTCACCTTATTAATTTCTGTGGCTTTCCATTGAGCACAGTGCTTGGTATTTGGTGTATAGTCCCTAAGTAGTTATTGAACAAATGATGGCGCAATTAGTACTCATTATCCAGTATCCCATACCCCAATGTGACCACAGAGCAATCACTGAGGAAAGCAAATATTCAGGGAAAAGCAATGGGACTCCACTAGAGCCTTAATTCTCTTTTGTCAACTAGTCAGCAAATATTTAACTAGCACTTACTGTGTACCTTGATAGAAGAACTTATGAAACAAGGAGGAGAGGTTACAAAGACAAAATTTTCAGGGCAAATAAAAGGCAAAAATATGAAGCAGGCAAAGTTTTAAAGTTTTATCTATCATCTTTTCTATACCTTCTGTCCTCCTCTCTCTGATTTCTGGCTGTCTTCACTTTCTTGTCTCCTTTGTTACATCCTTGTAAGTGCATCTAGTGTAACTCTTATCACACTATATTGTAATTCAGTCTGGAAATTAAGTTTAAACTTGGGCCATAGTTAGGGTTCACACATGTCTATTTCCCAGAAGTGACCCAAGAATAAGGCCTGAGTTCTTAGAAAACAGAGCTGAAAGAGAATCTGAAAAAGGTTGTGATCACCTAAGGGCTTTGGAGGAGAAGGAGCCCAGATCCCTCTGCATCAGCACCCAGAAAATAAACGTAGCACTCAGTGAAAGGGAGGGACACTCTCCCCATGTCTGCATGGACTGTAGAAAACTGGATTGCAGTGAAACACGGGCTGAAGGACTAACTATATTTTGGCGTTCATCCGTTCAATGTTCACATGTCTTAGGCTGCTACTAGGTGGTGCTGTTCTAGGCCCAAAGAGTACAACACTGGATAAAATGGACAAAGCTCCTGTCCTCTTGGAGCTTATTCTTGTTATGTGCTAACCAGAAGGTAGTGTCTAAGGAAATATATGTTCTTTTAAAATCTACTCCTGGGTGCCTGGATGGCTCAATCGGTTAAGCGTCTGTCTTCAGCTCAGGTCACGATCCCAGGGTTCTGGGATCGAGTCCCACATTGGGCTCCTTGCTCAGAAGGGAGCTTGCTTCTCCCTCTGCCTGCTGCTCCCCTGCTTGTGCTCCTTTTCTCTGTAAAATAAATAAATAAAATCTTTAAAAAATAAAATTCACTCCCAAAAAGTAGAGGCAGCTGGCTGAGCTTAGAAGAAAATGTGGTCTCAGTCACTCTTCTGGCCCATTTTCTTCCTGTCTTTTACTTCTACGATTGCTTACTGGGTTAAACTAGGCTCTTCCTTTTTGAAGGAGGTTCGGCTGGAAAACCATAAGAATTCTCCACTCTGAACTGTTTTTGAGACACTAGCTGATGGTCAGGCTGCCTATTACAGAGAGGTATCCCCTATGAAGTTGTTTTCTAGAATTGTTTGAAAACAATGTGAAAAGCTTTAAACTAGTATAACAAGTTGTATTGTTTTCCTCTCCCATTAAATGAAAGTTTAGAAGTCAAAAAGCAAGAGAAGAAAAATGCCAGACTCCTGGCATCCCCAAGTCTGGAAAGCAGTAGATTTCAACAGGCAGGAGCTGAAATGGGAAAGCGTAAGTAGTCAGTGTGGGAGACCACAAGAAAAACCTAGCAGAAGGTTAGGTTCCTACAAATGCAAGTGGGGCAAAGCCTGCAAAATCTGGGTCCTTTCTTTTAGGAGGACTAATATTTGTATGCATGAACTGATGGAGCCTGGACACATTTGGGTTATACTGTAACTTATTTACTTACTTTCTCCCCATCCAAACTACAAGCACATAGACAATAGGGACTTGATGTCATTAGCACCTTGAAGAGTGATGGGTGTGTGTTAGGCATATCTTAGTGCTTAGTAGTTATGTGAGAAAGGAGAGGGAAAAAGAAAATATTTAATGACTGCAAATATTTAAGATGGATCTTTTTTGTTTTTGTTTTTGTGTGGGGGGTGTTTTTGTTTTTGTTTTTGTTTTTGTTTTGTTTTTGTTTTTGCAAATGGCGCTAATCCAGAGCAAGCCTGGTTACAAGGTGATGAATCTCCATCAACAGCAGATATTACAATAAAGTGGGGAGATTGGAGGAATTCCAAAGATACTTGGAGAAATAGAGGCATTATCGGAATATAACTTCCAGTTATAGTCCATTTAATGAAACAATTGGGTGTCTGAGCAGTGGCGTGTGTGCTAAAATTTTTCTGATACTTTATAGTCACACCTCATATGTCAGGTGCTAGATTGTGTGTTATTGATCATAAGGCCTGAAGGAATAAAAAAAAGAGCTAATTATCATGGAAAGTTTTCATCTACCCAGTTTTTAAAAGATTCAGTATTGCAATCCTAACACTGGCATACTAAACTTAAGAAATGAAGAACCAGGGGCGCCTGGGTGGCTCAATCAGTAACACGTGCAACTCTTGATCTTGGGTTTGTGAATTCAAGTCCCATGCTGCGCGTGGAGACTTCTTAAAATAAAATAAAATTTAAAAAAAAGAGAACAAAAAAAGAAGACGGAAGGAAAGAAGGGAGAGATGGAAGGAAAGGAAGGACAAGAGGGAAGGAAGGAAGACATGGAAGGAAAGAAGAAAACTGATCAGCACCTCAACCAAAAATGAGGAAAATGATTAAGGGGGACTTGATAGAACAATAATGGAAGAATGATATCCAACCAGTTCGCCCGAGAATGCCATCCTATGTGTCTGTGATTGGTTGGTGTTCATGCTGTACTTTTGGTTAAATATTTTGGCCACCAACTCTGGACACTGGAGCTCTTCATGGACTCCAAGGGCTAGATGCAGCCAGCTCTCAGAAATGAACTAGAACCTGTGAATCCAACGTGGTAATTTTGGCAACAAGCAACGAAAACTCAGACTCAAATTGGTTTATAACAGCGGCTGGCAAACAATAACCTGTAGGTTGGACACCTGTCTACTGGAATGCTTGCGTGGTCACTCGTATGGGTATTACACAGAGCTGCTTTAGAGTTACAATGGCAGAATGGAGTAGTTGCAACAAAGACTGCATAACTACAAATCTTAAAATATTTACTATATGGCCCTTTAACAAAAAGTTTGGTGAGCCCTGACTTCTATAATGGGCCATTTATTATTTAATATATTTGATTCAGTATGGGATGGGATCAAAAATGCCATCAAAGCATCAGGCTTTTCAGAATTCTTTTTGCTGCTGTGTTCAGTATTGCCCTAAATGTCCAGTCTAAAAATCAGAGGTTCTGTTACTATGGAAGAAAGGAGAATACATATTAAGTGACAAATAGTAGAGTGATCATAGTCTCTGCATAGTGATCATCTATTTTTAGAATACACAAGACTTTTGGGCTAAAAGTGTTTACTTTGAACTCCAAAAAGAAAAAAGAAACAGTCATAGTTAAGGAATTTAAAGGGCAGTTTAATAATACAACTCATGCATATACTCCCATAATTGAAATTTAAATGCATTAAAGGAACAGAAAAACACGCAAAACACAGCCATTGTTTGCTTATGCCATGTACAGCCTTTGATTAAAGATAGTGCTGGTTTCTAGTGAAGAACTGTCTCTCAGTCTATGGCAACCCATTCATGTGATTTTAGACAAAATCCTGAAGAATTCTGTAGCTGCTGTGATATAAAAGGAGACAGACTAGCATTCCTTAAATTCAGACTCCGACTTGGATACACAAAATGCTGAAAAACTGTTATTTAAACCCAAGAACTTCTCCTACTGGCTAAGTTATCAAACTGAAAATATCCCTAATGACATTTTTCAGTTTGATAACTTAATAAAATAAAGTAATAAAATAAAATAAAACAAAATAGGGTGCCTGGGTGGCTCAGTGGGTTATAGCCTCTGCCTTCAGCTCAGATCATGATCTCAGGGTCCTGGGATCGAGGCCCGCATCGGGCTCTCTGCTCGGCGGGGAGCCTGCTTCCTCCTCTCTCTGCCTGCCTCTCTGTGTACTTGTGATCTTTCTCTCTGTCAAATAAATAAATAAAATCTTTAAAAAAAATAAGAATCAATAAAACAAAATAAAATAAAAACTGTTCTCAGTTTTTTTTTTTTTAAGATTTTATTTATTTCTTTGACAGAGAGAAACACAGCCAGAGAGGGAACACAAGCAGGGGGACTGAGAGAGGGAGAAGCAGGCTTCCCGCCGAGCAGGGAGCCCGATGTGGGGTTCGATCCCAGGTCTCCAGGATCATGACCTGAGCCGAAGGCAGTCGCTTAACCAACTGAGCCACCCAGGCGCCCCTGTTCTCAGTTTTATTTGCTCCAGTGATAGCTTGAAAGGCTCCATCAAAGGATTTGTAACTTGCCTTTCAAATTCTGATTCATGAGCCTATGCTTTTCTCAGCCAGTTTGCTATGGAAAGAAGATTCAAACAATATTCTCCATGCTACCCAGGTCAGACTTTAACGGTGACTGTATGAATCTGACTCCAACCATTTGGATTTAGAAAAAAATAGTAAAGCTCAAGTTGCTTGCCTATGAATGAATGGAGAGTAGTTTAGTTCCAGCAAAACCAAGCCTTCCTGCAGAGGGTGTGTCAGTGTTCAGGGCAACACCCTTCCTACAGTCAGGAAGTACAAGGGCATGTACACAAGTATTATTAGGTAACAAGAATAGAACATTATTCTGAGCAATAAAGTGATATTCAAATTATACCGAAGTACACAGATAAAGTGTTGTTATTCAAATTATACCAAAGCACACAGATGCTGTAACACAGTAATTATTCTAAGAAAGAGTGTTTAATTTAGAAATTACCTAACCTTTTTGGTTTCTATTTTTTTATGACATTTGTAATCTAAATGAGCAACAAATCTGTGTCTCTCAAGCTTTTACATCAAACTCTAAACCTGATCTGCAATTTTATTTTAGGATCAGCGATCTATTTACTAGTGCTCAGTCTTGTTTCAGAGACTTAACACCAGTAATCTGCAGATGAGAGGTAGAGAAGTAAAAATGAATGAGTCCTGTTGTTTTCAAACAAGGTAGAAGAATAATCATATCAACTTTGGACTGTCTCAATCTCCCTGTGCTACTGCTAGAGATCTGGACAGAAAAGATAGTCAGAACAACTGATGTTTGCCAAGTATTGGGATTTTGGCCTCAAGGCAAATCAACAAAATAATCAATCCAGTGCTGGTTATACTTAATTAAGTCTTATATCCTCTGCATTCTTAGATCCTCTGCAATCTGCAAATGAATTATTAATTCATTATTTTGACAATAATTTTTTCAAGTACCTGTCTATACCCAGCCCTGTGCTACACTGTGGGTATACACACAATGATCAGAAAGGGTCCCCATCCCAAAGGGTTCCCACTACCATCCAGTGACATGGATATTCATTTCAGTTACAGGAATAATCAGCATGTTTATAGAAAGTGATTAACAGAAAATATTTACAAATGATCATAACAATTAGATGGAATTATAAGTAATTTGCTAAATTGTCCAAACTTCCTATAATGTTATGCTATTCCTATAATGGTATACTCCTCTGGTGCTTTTAATAAAAAATATGTCAGAAATTTCAACTCTGGTGTTAAAAATTGATGAATTTTGATCAATCAAAGTTACTTCAAGTAATAGAACTGCCACTGTAAATCAGTTTCTTTTTTTAAAACAAAAATTAATTATATAATCATAATAACATTCTAGCTATCATATGCATAACATAGTTATTATGGCAAATCCATTTAAGGCTTCGCTAGAGTAGGGAAAAGGGCATGGGTGAAAACTAGAGAACAAAATAGCTTATACTCTTTTAGGCCTTCTGATGAAAAGGATGGTGAGATGAATGACCCTTTTTAACCTCTGTGCCAAGCATGTGTCACTTAGTAAGCCCCCATGATGTCATTGGTTAGACTTACCAGAAAACACTCTTGAGCAGCCTCAGAAATTTCAACATTAGCACATGTAGTCCACCTTATATTACCAAGAGAAGTACTTCTTGAAATGTCTTAGAGAGGGAAGTATTCATATAAACAAATAACAGCTCTAGTGGTCATCAGACCTAGACTGATGGTGTCAATGAATTTACCCACAAACCAACTTGCTGTCAGAATCCTACCCACTTTCAACTGAGGATGAAGGTCACATGAATTCAGGGCCCCTGACAGTGCTATGAATACCAGGGGGATGATCCAGACAGGGTTATTAATATTATCTGTTAAAGATGATATAGCATAGATATTGAGTTGTTTTGACCAGGAAACCTGATGAATTCAACCCTTCAACTAAATGCCTTTCTGATGCCTACAGAGCAGACATACCAAGGTTATTTGGGTATTTGAAAGAAGAATTTACCACAAAAGAAGGGAAGGCAGGATAAGATGCTATCAAGTTCTTCAAAAGCAACAGTTGAAGAGAGCAAACTGTTGTGGGTGCTTTTACTATGTGAATTTACAAAGTTGTATGCTCATTTCTGGCATCAGGAAATAAGAGATAAAAATCCCTTTTAAAATCACTGAATCAACACAGATATGATCTTTACAGAGTTTTTCTCATTTCTGTTATTCCTATCTCTGAAGATCTGAACTTTTATTCATTCAAAAATATTTACTGATTTCCTACCATGTGGCAGGCAATGATCTGGTGCTTAGAATGCATTGGTGAAGAAAACAAGCAGGGATCCCTGTCCTTATGGAGGTTACAACCTAAGTAGGAGGCAGAAAACAAACCATAAACCCAATAAGTGATTTCAATAGACCTAGGAAGGGATACATCTTTTGGAAAAGGGAGTATGAGATCAGGGTAAAAGGCTCAGGAATGCTAGGTTTGGAGAAGGAAGGCAAATCCTGTTAAATAGGTGGCAGGGTTGGCCCATTGAGAAGGCAACAACTGAGCAAACATGTGAGAGTGAGGGAGAGGACACTGTGTCTGTCTGGGGAAAACATTCCAGGCTGAGGGAACAAACATGTTTGGGTGTTTGAGAAACTGCAAGGAGACCAGTATGACTGGAGTGGAATGAGTGAAGGTGAAGTTAGCAGGAGTTGAGGCCAGACAGGTGATGGGGCAGCAGGTCTCCGGGGTTGCATAGACCTTTGTGAAGACTTACATCTACTCTGAGTAAAATAGGACATCGCTGTGAGATTTTGAGCAGGGGAGTCACATGATCGCATGTGCACATTTTAGTATCTCTCTGACTTAATTCTTGCAGCTACACTGTCATAGAAGTGAAGGGCAAAGGTAGAAGCGGGGAGGGGAGGTTAGGAAGTGATTGAAATATTCCAACAGAGAGGTGACAGTGGCTCAGATCCGGGAACTAGCAGTAGAGGTGGTCAAAAGTGGTTGGATTCCAGATATATTGAAGTAGGAACCAACAAGATTTGGATGTGAGGAAAGAAAGAGAGTAGTCAAGGATGACTGTCAAGTGTTTGGTCTGAACTAATTAGGGATAGAGTTGCCATCATCTGAGGGGGTGGAGCAGGCTTTAAAAGAAGAATGACAGTTCAAGTTTGGACTTGTTAAGTTTCATACATCGAGTAGGCAATTGGATAAAGGTCTGGAATCTAGGAGAGAAGTCTGAGCTGGAAATACACATTTGGCAGTATTTAAGGCCATGAAACAGGGTAAGATCACCAAGGGAGTGAGCAAGGAAGAGAAGAAGCTCAAGGAGAAAGCCCAGGGGCCCTCTAAGATGATGAAGTCAGAGAGAAGAAGAGGGACCAGTGGAGGAGACTGAAAAGGAATGCCCAGTGAGGAGGAGGAAAATCAAGAAAGGGTGTGTCCTGGAAGCCAAGTGAAGACACTGTTTCAAAGAAGAGGTAGTAGTCAGCTCTGTCAAATGCTCCTGACGCACAGCTAAGTTGTGGACCAAGAACTGACTTTTGGGAAGCATAGGTCACTGGTATCTTTAGAGAGAGCAGTTTCAATGGAGGATTCATGGGAGAAACAACTGTTTGTTTTATTTTATTTTTTAATAATAATTTAATTTATTTTTTTCGGTGTTCTAAGATTTATTGTTTATGCCCCACACCCAGTGCTCTATGCAATTTGTGCCCTCAATATCTACCACTAGGCTCAGCCATCCCTGCACCCCCTTTCCTTCCAAAACCCTCAGTTTGTTTCTCAGAGTCCAAAGTCTCTCATGCTTCATATCCCTCTCTAATTTACCTTAGCTCACATTTCCTTTTTTTCTCCCACTGTCATTCCATGTTACTCCTTATGCTCCACAAATAAGTGAAACCATATGATACTTGACTTTCTCTGCTTGTTTCACTCAGTATAATCTCCTCCAATCCCATCCATGTTGCTACAAAAGTTGGGTATTCATCCTTTCTGATGGAAGCGTAATATTCCCTTGTATATATGGACCATATCTTCTTTATCCATTTATCTGTTGAAGGACACCTTGACTCTTTCCACAGTTTGGCGATTGTGGCCATTGCTGCTATGAACATTGGGGTAAATATGGCCCTTCTTTTCACTACATCTGTATCTTTGGGGTAAATACCCATTAGTGCAATTATAGGGTCATATGGTAGCTCTATTTTTAATTTTTTAAGGAATCTCCACACTGTTTTCCAAAGTGGCTACACCAACTTGCATTCCCACCAACAGTGTAAGAGGGTTCCCCTTTTGCCACAGCCTCTCCAATACTTGTTGCCTCCTGTCTTGTTAATTTTGTCCATCCTGACTGGTGAAAGGTGGTTTTTTCAATGTGGTTTTGATTTTAATTTCCCTGATAGCTAATGATGGCAAACATTTTTTCATGTGTCTGTTAACCATCTGTATGTCTTCTATGGAGAAGTGTCTGTTCATGTCTCCTCTCCATTTTTTGATGTGATCATCTTTTTTTCAGTTGTTGAGTTTGGGGAGTTCTTTATAGATCTTGGATATCAGCCCTTTGTCTATAGTGCCATTTGTGAATATCTTCTCCCATTCCGTGGGTTGCCTCTTTGTTTTGTTGACTGTTTCCTTTGCTGTGCAAAAGGTTTTATTTTGATGAAGTCCCAAAAGTTCACTTTCATTTTTGTTTTCTTTGCCTTTGGAGAAGTGTCTTGAAAGAAGTTGCTGTGGCTAATGTCAGAGATTGCTGCCTATGTTCTCCTCTGGGATTTTGATAGATTCCTGCCTCACCTTGAGGTCTTTCATCCATTTTGAGTTTATCTTTGTGTATGGGAGAAACACCTGTTTAGAGTGAGTTTAAGGGATGATAAGAAGAGAGAAATTAAAGGCAGCAAATATAAATAACACATAAGAAAAATGTTACTTAGAAGAGAACAAAGAAATGGGGCTATAGCTCCCATTTTTCTTAAATGTCTTCTTCATGTGTTAATATGAAAAACTACACAAGAAACAACAAGTCCTGGTGAGCATGTGGAACCAAAGGAACCCTCTCTATTTTTTTAACTATTTAATTTAATTTAATTTAATTTAATTTAATTTAATTTAATTTAATTTAACGTATTGGACAGAGAGAAACACAAGTGGGGGTGGTGAGAGAGGGAGAAGCAGGCTTCCCACCACTGAGCAGGAATCCTGATGTGGGGCTCCTTTCCATTGTTGGGACTCTGGGATCATGACCTGAGCTGAAAGCAGACACTTAATGACTGAGCCACCCAGGTGCCCCCCCTCCCAAGGAACTCTCTTGCACTGTTGTTAGCAATGCAAACTGGTATGGCCACTGTGGAAAATAGTATGGAGGTTCCTTAAGAAATTAAAAATAGAGGGGCGCTTGTGTGGCTCAGTCATTAAAGCATCTGCATTCAGCTCAGGTCATTATCCCGGGTCCCAGGATCGAGCCCCACATCAGACTTTCTGCTCTGTGGGAAGCCTACTTCTCCCTCTCTCACTCTCCTTGCTCATGTTCCCTCTCTAGCTGTGTTTCTGTCAAATAAATAAAATCTTTAAAAAAATTAAAAATAGAATTATCATATGATCCAGTAATTCCACTACTGAGTATTTACTCAAAGAATATGAAAACACTAATTTGAAATATGTACCCCTATATTTATTACAGCCTTATTTATAATAGCCAAATTATGGAAGGACCCCAAGTGTATATTGATACACCTATCAGTATACACCTGGGTGGCTTCATTGTTAAGTGTCTGCCTTTGGCTCAGGTCATGAGATCAAGCTCTGCTCAGCAGGAAGCCTGCTTCTCCCTATCTCATTCCCCCTGCTTGTGTTCCCTCTCTGGCTGTGTTTCTCTCTGTCACATAAATAAAATCTTAAAAAAAAAGATTTTATACCTAGGACCTTAGGAAAGTCTCCTTGCATCCAATACCTTATTTCTAATAGTGCAAGGGGAAAAGGAGTGAGTTGGTGTGTGGGCACTGTAGGTGTTGGGAAGAGGGGGGAGAAATAGTATCTCTAATGTCAAATCTAACTCTGGTGACTAATTTGGCCTGAAATATTGGTGTTTTGTTTTAATAACTAAGATTAACTTCAACCACAAAGGGCTCTGTATGCTTGTATATATGCGTGCATGCATGTGTGTGCATGTGCCTGTTTGTGTGTGTGTGTGTGTGTGTGCGTGTCTGTGCGCGTGTGTGTACTGAGATCTCAAGAGATTTGGACTGAACTCTCATGAGATTTGTACTGAACTCTCATGGGATTATTATTATTATTATTATTATTATGTTAAGTTTACCACTGTATAGTACATCATTAGTTTTTGATGTAGTGTTTAATGATTCATTAGTTACATATAACACCCAGTGCATATCACAACATGTGCCCTCCTTAATACCCATCACCATGTTATCCCTCCCTCCACTGCCTCCCCTCTGAAGCCCTCAGTTCATTTCCCAGAGTCCATAGTCTCTTATGGTTCATCGGCCTCTCTGATTTCTCCTCTTCAGTTTTCCCTCCCTTCCCCTGTACTCCTCTGTGCTATTGCTTATGTTCCACCTATGAGTGAAACCATATGATAATTGTCTTTCTCTTCTTGACTTATTTCACTTAGCAAAGTCCCCTCCACTTCCAACCATGTCAATGCAAATGGTAGGTATTCATCCTTTCTGATAGCTGAATAATACTCCATTGTATATATGGACCACATATTCTTTATCCAATCTGGATGTGCCTTTCTGGCCACTAAGGCAAAGCTATGCTTTTCTTGAGGTTCCTGCTCATCACATCTTTCAGCCTGGCCCCCACATGATACATGAGGGTCACAAGTCATATGGTTTGGGAAACAGAGCTTCCCTCTTGCCAGCTGCCATGATGGCTCCTGAGCCTGTTTGTCCTTGAAAAGAAAGGGGATTTGAATTATAACATGTATCAGTATCTGGGAATGCACAGTATAAGTTGGATTCCTGACTGCTTAAATAGGAAGAGTTGTAAAGTACTGAATTTGGGGAAACCTGTTTTTTTCCCTGAGCAAGTGGAACAAGAATCTAAATGTGGCAGGCATTGCATACTTAGCCCCCTGAAATTGCAGAGCCCCTGCAAAGATGCCCTGGTAACAATGACCATAAGGAAATTATGGATCTCTCAGCTCAAAGGACGGGCAGCATTCCCTTTACCAAACCCCACTTTTGTCAGGCCAGAGGCTTCTGGGCCATGCCATCGTCCTTCCCCAGCACTCACATCATGCTGATTAGGATCTTTTTCCCTTTCTACTACCTATTACTTACAATAATAACATAGCCTGTATGTTTGATGTTCCAAGCCTATGCTATATTTTCCTAATGATAAAAAATAAATAAGGTTTACTACCTCCTCCCTCAGTAAAGCCCCAACTAGGAATCAGTCCAATATTTGAATCCCAGCCCCTCAATTTACTAGCTAGGTAGCTTTGGGCCAATTGTTAACAAGCCAGGGTCATGGTTTCCTCAGTGGTTTAAAAAAAAAAAATGGAATCATTTGCCTAGCTTCATAGGTAAGGAGCGAGTCATTTAATGCAAGTAAATCACTTGGTAACCAGTAAACTCCCAACCATTGGTGGCTCTCAGAGTTCACTATGTGGATGAAGAGAATATGGTTAGGAGCCCTCCTGGATAGATCTAGGACAGGAAGATCTGCAGCAAAGTGTGCAGTGGGTAAGGAGAGTGAATGCAGCAGGTATATCTCCTGCTCCTTGGGAACTCCCAGGAACTGTCACCTTAGTCGTGGTACTGTCCCCAACACCTCCACCTATGCTAATAGCTTCTCTTGTAGAACTGAAAGTATGTGGAGAACTTTGTGAGGAAGCCAACTGTGGCTAACAGTGACTAACTATCTATTCCCCTGAGAACCCCATACTATAAGAACACACAAACACTGATCTGGCTTCAGAGCAATCAAAAGTCAAAAGGTAGGGCAACTCTAGAACATTATTCTCCATGGGCTAGAGCAAAGTCAGAGATATTCTGGGATCTATCTTCAGGGCAATTATTTCTAAGGACCTTGATAAAATGTACAAAGCTAGATTAGGAAGTAGCAACATGAAAGCAGTAGTTGGAGAGAAGGGTTCTCTAAGAGAAAGAACTAACTGGTTTGACTGGAGTTTCTTTATATACTGATTCCTACTACCTCCTTGGTCAGCACTTCCTTCTAGGTGATGAGAAAATAGTGAACATACAGCAGAAGGGCCTGGCAGGTGCACAGATCTAAGCTAACAAATATTAATACTGACCCCTAAAATATTTCACCCCTTGTTCTTGGGGATTGCTGCTTCTTGGGCTCCTTCCCACTACTTTTCTGGTAATAGCACCTAAGAGGCTGTGAAACAAATCCCAATCTGGGTGAAATTTATAGCTGAAAGAATATAGTGATAAGCTTTGGGGTGCCACAGAATTGGACCTCTCCTAATACCAGCTCAGAAAATTGGCTAAGTTGCCTAACCTCTCAGAGCCTTGATTTTCTCATCTGTTAAATGGGTCTTAAGTAAAGTCTACTTCTCTGGGTTGTTGCCAGAATTAAATGTGAAATGTATATAAAGCTCCCAGTGCAATGTATGATACACAGAAAGCACTCAGGAAGTGGTAGGGCATTATCATTAAGTAAAAAGAGTAATGATTCTTTAATGGCTTCTTTTAACATGAGAGTTTCTAGCCATCTCAAATACAGGAGAGCTATTTTAATAACCCAATCATTAATGGAGTTTGTGATTATGCTGCCCAACCCCAGTTCCTGTGGAATGCTGAGTATAATTGGCCTGAAGTCCTCAGCCAGGTCCCTGGGCCTGATCTTTAAATCTGGTATCACTACGGCAAAGAATTGGAGTAGGAGAGAACAGCACCACTGTGTCAGATAGACTTTCCTAAAGCCTTTCTGCCCCCTTCTCTTGATCACTCTTCAGTTCCCAGGCAGCAAAGACTCTCGGGAAACAGGAAGTAGCAAAAAGTCTGTGAGAAAATCCCCAGATGAAGATCAGCAATAATCTCTCCAGACAACAGTTTGGTCAGAGGAGGGAAATTCCCCACCAGCCCTCAAAAACAGTCCCTCAAGAAAGCTGAGCGAAGGTTAATGTGGGAAATCCCCTCAGAGACAACAGAACAGAAATGGAAATCTGCCTCTTCAGAGAAATCTAAAAGAGTAAGACAATTAGTGGCTGCCTGGGGCCCACTCTCTGTCAAGTCACACTGCTGCTCCTGCCCACCTTCCTCCTTTTCCTCCTGATCCTAGGGTAACCCCAAAGGTTTCCAGTTGCCAGAACCACTTGTACACACTCTTCTGTAGGCTCCCAATGCAGGGGAATTAATGATACAATTCTCAGCCTCTTGACATGAGCTACTACTAAGCCAGATTCACTTCCAGTTAGGACCTTCTGTAAACCCTCCCTCCTTCTTTCCTCCTCCCCCATGCTAGACTATCAAGCCACAGTTGTCATACTGCAAGTTTCCCATCAGGTTTTACGGAGTTCTAATCTGAATGTGACCTTAAGGTCACATTTCTAAGCTGCTGCTAAGCTCCGGGAGGCAGGGAGAAATCCTTCCCACAGGGAAGGGGAAAAAATCACATAAAACTTGTTCAATGAAGGGCTGAGAATGGAACATCCACTGCTGAGCTGTAGCAGAGAAAGTCTATAAATGCCATATGAAGGGGACCTGGGGAGGGCTCTGATGACTCCATGACTACTGTCTCCATGACTCCCCCATCTCCACATGCAACCGGGTTGCACCAGCTCAACCAGCTCTCCACAAATCATTCCCTTTCTATAGGACTTCTATATGGTGTTTTTTTGATCTGTGACTTAAAATGACCACTTTAGGAAGATGACAAAAATGAGATTTTAGTAAAAGAGAGAGAAAAGTTGTCTTTGTGACAGCTGAAATTTCCTTTACTGCATACTTACCCAAAATAGGTATCAAATTTTAGTAAAAAAAAAAAAAAGAGTTTTTAAAGGAGAAAGTACTCTGGGCTTCAAGTCCTATAAAATAATGAGCTCTACTAGAGCGTGTGCCCTTTTTCGTAGTCAGAACAAATCACTGTGTGATTCACAATTACAGATTGTACTTTCAAATATTTTTCACTCCTAGAGAACAACCCTGCCAAAAATCATTTTCCTGGTACCTTCAAACATACATGGTTCTTACTCCAATTCATGTGGCTTTGTTAAGATTCTCTTTCCGAAAATTGTAAACATTCTCAGCCACCTACTTTTCCCCATGCTTGGAGTAAGCCAGAAAACTCCAGCCTCGGGTTTGCATGTTTCTAAGCAATTAAAATAGTCTTGAAACTCATTCTGTATACACAAATAATAATTACAGTAGTTACATTTAAATGACTATCAAAGTCTCCTACGCTTGCAAATTCTAGATAGATCATCAACATATCCTCAATAGGTATTATTCCATTTTTCATTTGAGAGCCTAGGAGGTATTCAGTTTACAGTTCTAAAAAGACCAGGGAATATTTCTGATTTCAAGGGATAATTTTCATGTGTTCTAAGCTCTGCTGAAGTTATGAATGTGAAATTAATTAAATGATGATCACATCAGCAGAAGAAAGAAAGAAAGAAAGAAAGAAAGAAAGAAAGAAAGAAAGAGAGAAAGAAAGAAAGAAAGAAAAAAAGAAAGAAAGAAAGAAAGCAGGCCCTGTAGTGCAGGCACAAATGAAATAGATTCCAACATGGGTCTGAGAGCAATAAATAAACTAATAAAAAAGGAAAGCATGGAGCAACTTTGATGGAAGTAAGCTGTTTGCCTTTGCCCTGGAAAGTTTATAGTGTTTTAAACAATTGTAAACATGTCAGTATACATGGATACTGTTTCCATAGCAGCATAGCAACAGTTAAGAGTTTCTCCAAACATATCCCAAAGGAAACTAAAAATAGCTTGTCTTCAATATCAAAATACATACATATACATATTCAAACAACAGTACACAGAATGATGTGTAATTAGAAGTTCTGCAGACACCCAACCTTTCACAAAAGCACAAGGGAGGTAGCTTTAAAAGCCAATGAGTTCAGTATCTTTAGAAATGGGGTAGAGACTAAAGAGTTCAAGGGAGGGAAGGGCAGATGTCATCTTGAATTCTAAGATCAGAGGCTCTTGACCCTAAATGCCTCCAACCAGTACTTTGCCCTTCCACCTGACATGTCCCTTGCTGCCAGGGACCCTCACATCCTGTTCACCTCAGGTTCGTACCAAAATTGGAGTTGAGGGTATGATCCATGGTCTTACCTCCATGTGTCACAGGGTTCTCTCATCTTCTTAAGTGTTCTAGCCAATGTTCTCCATCCTCCTGACAGAGGGTGAACAATAGTTGCATTTATAAAAATAACATAAACCCAAATGGCATACTTTCCCAATGAACTTCCTTCACCTGACACACAGTGCCAGAAATAGTGATTCTGAAATCAAGACAGCATGTCAGTATAGTTTTGGGGCCTTCACTGTTTGCGCTTTTTATTTATAGCCAAGTGTTACAAGTAGTTCAAAAACATCATCTAGTGGGAAACATTATTATAGGGTGTATGTAACTTATCACCCAAACTTGGAAACTCTTTAGAGTGAAGGGGAACCTATTTAGAATTACGCTGGGAAAAACAGGTGTAACTGAGACAGATCAGGTAGGTCCAGACGAACAGTCACACAATGTCGCATACAAGCATAAACATCTTGAGGGCAGGGATGATGTTTTAGTTACTTTTGTATCTTCAACACCTAGTACCATGCTTTATGCCTGGAAAGAACTCAATAAATGATTGTTAGATTAAGAAATTCTATAATTAGGTTATGTTTTTGTAAAACTTTTAGAAGTACTTACATGGAATACTACTGTAAACCATGAATATATTTCTTTTTTAATTTTTTTTCAGTCCACAGACCATGTGTTGAGGTTAAATAAAATCCCACGGAGTTCTACAGGGTGAATCTTACTTTATCATCTAATCTTCTCCTTAAGTAAAAAGGATAAAAGTGGAGAAGCAAAATATATCTCTGAGTCACACAGAAAATAATTCTATCAGTCTGGGGTGGTGTATGAAGGCACTAGAAATGGGTTGGAGTATGAATGCAGATAAGAAGCAATTTCATAATCTCTACAATAGTTATTATCCTGGTTTCATTTTCTCTGCCAGGAATGTTGGTCCCTGGGGAGAAATGCAGATCAAGTATTGGATGAGTACACTCCAGCTGGGAAAAATGCTATTTGTCTTTCATGATGAGGAGTTGAGAAGAGTACTAGCCACTGGTGAACTCCCAGGAGTGAAGGTAAGAGCCTCTTTACTTTCTGCCCAGATCTCCCAGCAGCACAGGGAATGTCTTACGCAAGTCACTTTCCCATTTGATGGACTGCCAGTTCTTGTTTTATAAGCTGCATCAAAGGATTGCCATGGGAAGTAATCATTACATTCAAGAGAAGCACTTAGCAGTCCTCCTATGAGAGGCACTATAAATCTCCCTACTCCTCTGTGGAGAGGCAGCAGAGTTTGGGAGGTGGTGTGGCCTGTTGTTATCTGACTCTGGAGAACTGCTGTTTGTTTGGGTTTGCAAGACAGATTACCCTCCAGGATGTTGCATCAACTTACTGGGCCCCCATTTCTTCATCTTTTAAAGAAGGAAAATAATAATTGTACCTGCGTAAAGGGTAATTTGTGAGGATTAAATGATATTCCTGTGAAACACCTACAACATGAATGTGAGCTATTATTCTTAACCAGCTCTGTATTTCTTTAGGTTTTAGGCAAGGGAACTGTTGGAGACAAATTTTTAATTAAAGGCAAAAATTATGCTTTTATGTTTCCAATCCAAATCAACCCAAATGTGTAAACCTAATGCCAGAAGGAAGTTGCCTGGCCGAGGCATCTCTCATGTCCCTCCCCAGAATTTAATTGTTTGTCACTCTAACATCAAGGGGGCTTTGCATTTATTATTATTATATTATTATTATTATTATTAAATTTCATTAGATTCAAGCCAGTTTGTGGGCTGGGCTTTAACTAGCCACTCCATTTCAAGGAAAGCTGAAAACCTGCACTGAAGGAGCAATATCTCTTTTGAAATACCTAATTTAGAGGTTAGGAAACCTCCAGAGAAGTGAGGGTTTTTTTCACAGAATCATGTAAGGCTTTATATTTAATGCATTTCTGGTATCTGAGCTGGGGGGAGGGGGTGGGAAATAGGCTCTTTATAAATATCAAATCATGTTGTTATCTATGAAGAGTGTGCCAGTTGGTTACATAGAGCCAAATTCTGTTCATTTTGATAATTACTGAATTTGACATTCATAGAGGCTCTTTTTTAATTCTGGGAATAAGAAATTAAAAAACTCATTAAATTACTGAAACGTTTCAGCCTTATTATCCTAATATAATCACCCCATGGACTACACTGCCACAGGAAGTCTTTGGGCAGCTCCTGGTGTTTAGAAAGTCTCAGTAACAGGGATTCAATTCATATAAAAGTCACCATAGTGTGGTTTTAAAAAATGAAACACCTGATCAGGGTTATAGTTATGATCCTAAGGAAAGATATGATTTCTCATGCCCAACACAGTCCTCTGTCTAACAAATCCACACTGGTGTTCAAAGAGAAGAAGGATGAAAAACAAACAAAAATCTGTTTAAGAATACTTGGGGGCAGGAGAATTGGCCACATCTGTCTGTTTCTTTTGAGTAGTAATAGTAATAATTCATTTACCTAGCTATGTTGCCATTTCTTCCTCAGCCACATTAAGGGAAATCTAATCATTTCTCACAAAATAGGAGTTTCTAATGAAACTTTTATTATCCAACAGATTTAAACAATAAAGGTCTATATAGCACCTAGATTTTCTTTGTCTTTAGAAACCCTGTCCTCATGTTCAGCTTGAAATGTTCCTGTGCTAATGAATGGAACAAGCATTGGTGGAGAGAAAGTACTTGGAACAGGGAGTCAGAATTCTGTGACTTATAGCACAAACATGGGAGAAATATTTGGCAGTGAAATGTTGCACATTCACATGGTCTCAAAATATCACCCCACAAAGTACTTCTTCATTACAAAGGGACACCTTTGTATAATGGACACCACCTTAGACTAATGATCAAACTTCATCATCAGTAATGGGCAAACTGACATTATGTGACCTCATTCCATACCCGTAGCAGACATCATGAATGGTTCTCAGCCCAGTTTCCTATGAAGCTAGGGCACAGCCTCACAATCTTTCTTGGGACTGATGGCATTCTCCTAGAGGAGTTTGAGATCCTTAACATGGTGCTGATCCCACTTTGGCCTACAAGTAATAAAGATGGCATAAAGTAGCTCCCCTTCTAACAGTCATGCAGGCCTCCAAGACATCTCCCAGGTGGCTCTGAGATCCTCGGGAGAGGAAGGATTGTAGATCCCAGGGCCTTACAGATAGTGCAGTCAAGGTGGCTTTACTGAGTGAACAGAAAAGAAACTCTGTGTGTTTGTTTATTTTTAAGCCAAAAGCAAAAAACAAAATGAAACAACAACAAAAAAACCACAAAAACCCAAAAACGAAACAAACAAACAAAAGCAAAAAAAGTGAGCTGCCAAGTGGGACACAGTCTATTCAATATTGCAGGTTATGTGTGATAATTTATCATTTTTGAGGTCACTTTGTTGTTAAGGATCACACTCCCATATCCTATAGAAAGAAGAATTGCTGTGGGAAAAGTGGGTTTTAATCCATTCAGTCCATTCAAGTTTTAAAATTGTCCTTCAGAATTAAAGCTTAAATCTTACTCATTTGAATACTCCCAAAAATGGCACGTGGACACTCTTCAAAGCCAAGTTCCTGCTTAGATGTCACTTTTCCCATCAAATAAGCTGGTTTCTTCTTGTCACTTCTCAGCTCGGCTCCTTATCTGTTTCTGTTACACCATTTATCCCAACTGGCAAGTATTTTTTACATTTATTTGTCAGCATGTTGTTATGGGGGTGGTTTTGGTCTGTCTTTCCAACTACATCAGCTCCAACCGAGCAGGGACCATTTCTGTCTTGTGTATTGCTGACTCCTCAGCTTCTAACACACAGCCTTGGCACATGGGGCAGTCAGTGGATATTTATTGAATAAATGAACCAGTAGATGAATGAATAACTGAATAGATCTGTTTTTTGCTTTTTTTTTTTAATATCTCAAGTTACTTGGCGTTAAGTCTATGGAGGAGGAAAAGAAGTAAACAGCCTTCTATGACATAGCTAAAAATTGAGGTGAAACACTAAATGGTTCTATGTAATTCACAAACCCTACCCCTTCTTATGAAGGCAACTCTAAAACAAAAAGTTCCAAAATGCTTTGAGCAATAGTGTCTTTGCTAGAATAAGTATATATCTCCCAATGTGACTCCTTGAAGGATAATACTAATTTGAATGTATAAATTGTGTCATTTTTTTTTAGTTGTGTCTGTTTTTAAAGCAAGTTTTATTCATTGCCTCAGAGCCCTGCATGCCCCAAATATCTTACATAACACATGGAGAGGAATGTTCTCACTATAACCCTTACTTTAGAAAACTCTCTGGTTGTCAGCTGAAGCCCATGAACAAAGTGTTCTTTCAGTGCTGAGCAGGACCACAGCTGAATAACAGATTAGATTAACCAACGCCACCATAGTGGCAATGACATTCTTAGAAACACGAGAGTCCTCACAAAAAGAACAAAGATCAATATTTAGTTACTTATATTCTTTCTGGGCGTTCCAGCACATTTACGGCCTCCTGTTCTGCCACTTCCCTCACTTCTAACTCCATATTGCTCTTCTGGGAAAATGAAAAGGTCAGACTAGAAGTAATAGTCAGACAAATACAAAAGCACTTTCAACAAAATGTAAAGTTAGATCACAATATTTGTGCTTTGTTAACACCAAGGTCTGCCTTTTTTTTTCTAAATACATTTTTTGCTGATGCATTTTCAAACCTTTCCATGTATTTTTAGTACAAGCCAGATGGACTTCACTCTTGATTAGGGGAAAGGAAGAAGCAAAATTTATTACCTAATTATTTTATATCTATTTTATTCACTGAACCCCACAACCCTAAGCATTGCAATTAAACTCTTGGTCTCAACCATTCCTAGATATAGACTTTACATACTGCTGCCAAAGTTCCAACTCATGCAATATACCAACCTCCTAACTTTCACACATTTAATTTAATTTTTTACATGGGCTGAAAATATTCTGTTATTGAAAGACTATGTCCAGACATATAAAAACTGTGTATTTATTATAAACACCTTTCATTTATGTGACTTTACATAGTGTAATCCATGAAGAGTGTTACAAACACATCTTTAAAAGAAATAACACTGCACTTATTTATATCAAATACTATGTACCATCCTTATCAACACCTGGCATAGGCATTCAGATAGTCTTAATTTTTTAATGGAACAAAAAAGTTAACTAGTTTTGGAATAATAGAGTTAAACTATCCATCAAAGCATTTAGGTCGGCGGGGTGGGGCGCTGGTGGTACATGTAATGTGACATTATATCATGTGCTGTGAGGACCTACGCCTGGTCTGGTCACCATCCATCTTTCCTGTTTAGAACACATGAAATAGTTCTGAGACTCAATTTCCAACAGGGAAGGGTGTTTCCCCCCACATCAACAAACAGTTCTCAGACAACCTGCTGGTGTCTGAGAATCCAAGTCATTCTTGACGCTACCTACCCAGAGATAGTGTCAGATTCCACAGGTGAAGGGTTCAGTCTCACAAGACCACTCTTTCCCCCACCTCACTTAGTGTCGCCAGCCCAAGTTGTTACCTGTGCTTCTAACCAACTGGCTATAAATCAGAGGTTCCCATGCCCCCCTCTTTGGGTTCAATTAATTTGGAGAAATACTTATTTTTAACAATATTTATTATAAAAGGACATCATTCAGGAACAACCAAATGGAAAAGATGCCTAGGGCAAAGTATGGGTGAAGGGGGCGGAGCTTCATGTTCTCTCCAGGAGCACCACTGCTCCCGTACCTCTGTGTGTTCACCAACCCAGAAGCTCTCTGAACCCAGTTCTGCTGGATGTTTATGGAGGCTTCATTACATAGAAATTGATTAAATCACTGGCCATTGGTGATTGTTTCAACCTCCGACCTCTCTTCTGTCCTAGGAAGTTGGAGGGGACTGAAAGTTCTAACTCGCTAATCACGGGGATTGCTCCACTGACAACCAGCCTCCATCTTTAGGTAGGGTCCAGAGGTAGCATCATTAGCATAACACATGTTCTTATTGCTTCATGTTGTTCTTATTGCTTAGGAAATTCTAGGGGTTTTAGGAACAATGAGCTAGAAACCATAGGCAAAGACCAAATATATATGACAAATATATTTTGGTTATCCAAATGACCAAATAGCTATTTCTCATAAATAACAATATTATGCAATATTTCCATTAACATCACCAAAAGGCTGCCAGGGTAAAAATGGAAGTTATCTACCAAATAGAAGATGTTGAATGAATGACCAATATCACCTGAGGGAGTCTACAACCAACCAGAGAATGATGAGACCGGGCCAACCAGATTTTCAAAAGGCCTGAGTAGCACACGGCCCTGAGTGTGACAAGACTTCCCATCCCACATTCCTGTGGTCGATGTGATGGAGAGCATGGAGAATGGCGGAGCTAATGGTTGCAACATACTGTCTTCTGCAACTCATCAGACATCACCATGGACTTTTTCGTTCTCTAGGTTGTGAATAATTATTTTTATGCCTTCATTATTTTCCACAAATGTATTATTTTTGGAAATAAATTCCCTGGTCATTATAATGAGATGAACAAAAATGACAGACTTTTTTTCAATCTATTGGAGCACATTTCATTTTTTTTTTTAATGACACAATCCATTTTTATGTTTTTAAATTACTCACTTCTTGGGAGCCTAACCATCCTGTTGAGCAAGAGAAAGATAGGGGGCCTTGTCTGAGGTGCCCAGGTATTAGCTGATTGGGCCTCTGGGCATTGATGACTATAGATCTGTCACAAGCTTTCCTCTCCACCTCTTCCCACAATGCATTATCCCCACACACCAACCTAGCATGCCTATCTCAGAGGGCCTTGGATCCCCAAAATGATTCTTTTTTTTTTTTAAGGCTCATACAAAATGGCTAGCCATGTGAAGAGTCCAAACTCATACAAAAATGAGAAGTTGAAATGTTCCTTTGTTTCTATCTGATCATATCCCTCTCCTCTGATATTCCAACAAGAGGAGGAACAGACAGAGAAGGTGGTCTTGGGCTTACAGGGAACATAGGAATATTTGTAGGATCATTTCTTTCTTTGGGCTTCAACCTACCTCTTCAGAGTCTGCCAAAACTTTCCATTGGCAGGAGGAGTCAGCTCAGTGGAGCCAGAAGATAGTCCTACTGGCTTAATGACGTGTTATCCAGCTTGTGTTTGAAAATTAATTTATTGGTTTGCAGTTTCACCTGGTTGTGAACTGCCAATTAATATTTAGTGAGACTTTTAATTCTATTAGAGTATTTCACGTTTAACCATACTTTCAGAGAATGTTTTCTATCTTGTCCACTGATCCCTACTCTTCAGTTTTCCACACTACAAATTCTTTCAATTTCAGAGTATATCAGTTAGGGTAACACTAATGCTATACTAGATAACTATCAAAATGTCAGTGGGTTAGCACAACATATTGGGCAGCCTTTGCTAGGTTATTCTATTGTGACAATCCCCGAATCAACAGCAAAGGCTAATTTTTTGCTCATGGTATATGTTGACTATGTGCTAGTTATAGCCCTGCCCCAAATGTCTTCTTATCTGGAACCCAGACTGAAAGCCTCTAGCCTAAAGGAGCAGCTTCTATGTGAAGCTTGCTGTTCCTGGGGCAAAGAACAAAGAATAATAGTGGAGTCATGCCACAGCTCTTGACACTTCTGCCCACATGTAATCTATATCAATTCTGCTGGCATTTCACTAACCAAAGCAAGTCATATGGCCAAGTCCAATGTCAATGAACAGGAAGTACAACCTTTCTCTGGGAAGACTCACCACCATGGACCCCTGCTGTACAGAAGCAGGTAGTTAGGAACAATAGTATAATCTATCAAACAATAGAATTTTGTTTCTCACTCACATAATAGTCCAGGACAAGTGTTCCTGGTTTGTAGGCAGCTTTCCTCCTCATAATCATTCAGACTCAGACTATTTCCATCATGTGGTTCCACAATCTGTATCCAGCCAGCAGACGGGGGAGAAAGAATGGGAAGAAGCTCCACTCACTTTTTAAAAGCCTGGCCCTAGAAGTGACACATATCCCTTCTATCACATTTATTGATGACCACCTGGATGCAAGGAGTCAGAGAGACAGGGCATGCTGAAAAATGTAACCTCTGCCTGAAGAGCCACCTCCCACAACAACTCCATTAGGGAAGGAAGAGTGAATTTTTGGTGATCTCTTCACCATTTCTGTCAAACAAAATTTCAAACTCTCTATCCTGGACATGTTTAGGCTTTATTACTAGACACACTTATGTTGAAATTGGAATGGCCAAAAAATATTCAGGATCTCATGGTTTGGTTTTATTTTTTGTTGTTGTTGTTGTTAATATAGATCTTAAATAACAAAGCATCAGCTGCTTAGAAAACTGCTGGGTTGCTTGTCTAAGAGAGATGTTAGTCCTATCTATTATGTTCCAAAGATCAGTATAGAATTTTATGTTTTGATAGTTCAGAAGGAAAACATTAGTAATGATTTTCACAAGTTTCTTGCTAATTTTCCACCATCACTTTGGGGTAACACAACCACTAAAATAGTTGTGCTTGTCCCCAAACCCCTGAATTTGCACATGGAATCACTAAGTTGCTTACGAACCCAAGTGAAAAGAACACTGGTTGGTTATTTACAAGACTGGTGAGTAGGAAGAGGGGACTGACAGAATTGGGAATGCAAATATATGAACTAAAATTGAAAATTGGCCTCAATGACCACAAATAGCTTGTTAAAGTAGCTACTTCTGCAGTCAACCGATAACTTCTTTATCACTAAATCCCCCAACTAACTGCCACTCACTCCCTAATGGGCCCTCTACTTCAGCATTCTCCAAACCTAATGGTAACCTAGATGCACAAGATATTGTTTCTATCATATACGTACATATCCCAGGACTCCCAGAGAACTTCGTTTTTACCTTTTTAACAGCATAGTCACATTCTGTCTTATACCTTAGTGGTTTGTATAGAGTCCTCCCATCTCTTTCTAGATAGTAGGCTCCTTGAAAGCAGGATTCACACCATGTTTATCTTCCTATTTCCCATAACACTTACCTGGCACATAATCAATTCTTAATATTTATTTGTTGATGTGAATTAGGTCAAGTTACAGATAAATCCAGGCCCAAACCTGCAACATCCAGATGGTACTTCCACTAATTTAGCTGCTGGACACCCACGTTGCATTTGCTAGGTTGGGTGCCTTCAGGCTGCTAATTCCCTTCTCACATACCCTCCCCTTCTGTCTTCCTTTTCAACAAAGATGCTGATGTCATTGAATCTTGCCTCTATAGCTTCATGTGCAAAGAAGAACTTGAGAAGGAAAGGGAAATCTTTGCCCAGACCTCACCCTTAGCTTCCTTTTTCCTTTCTTGGTTTCCATTTTGGTCATGTGACAAATATAGGAAAATGTTTTGGAGTTCTCACTATAAGGCTTCTGAAAATGTAGAGAAGACTCCTAAAATTCTGGGCCTTCTTTGTGGTCTCTCCTTACCCTTACATTCAGAAGTCAGGTCGTCCTGTCATCCTGTTTTCTTCAATTCTTTAGAAAATTAGAATCGAAACCCAGACAGACCTTTCAAACTTATCTGCTGTGAGACTTTATACATCTCTGTGTATCTGTGAAGAAACCAAAATCCAATGTTACTATAAAGGAAAGGGAAGGAATCCTGGGAAGCAGCAGTGACATGATGGAAGGAACCATCTGGGAAGGAAGGAAAGGACTTTGGGTTTTGGGTTTGATCTCTGGCTCTTTTCTTTTTCATCTGGCTAACCCTGGACAAACCAGGAATCTCACCCCTTGGTATATAATGAACAAGTTCATTAGGGTACCTCTACTGTCCTTCCCAATGTAGGAAGTAGGAGTCACTAACTAGGCAGGTGATGACCATCAGTCTGCAGCCCCCGTCTCCAGCCTACCAAATGTGTGCTTTTCAATCCAAGCCTCTGCCATCTGCCTTTTTGCATGTTGGCTGCCAAACCCATCACCTGAGCTCGATGTAAAATCTTATCCAGTGAATTAAATGACATTTCTCCATATACATCCCATCCCAATAAAACAGATTTTCATTTTTTATAAAGTGTGACTAGTGGAACAAGACCTTCCCAGAACCACCACCTGATAATATCTCTCCAAGCTGTTTATTTTGGATGGACCAATAACAAGGCCTAAATTTCCTCTCTTCTGTATCGAGCTCAAAAGTAAATAATGGTCCCAAGTAAAGAAAAAGCTTTAGTTTCTGAGCTCTAGTTGGAGCAGGGGGGTTCTAAACTTTTTTGGCAAATTATTCATGTGAGCTTCTCATGATAGGAGATAGGGCATTATCTGGCAATAGGAGAAAGGAACTGAAAGTGTTCTGCATAAAAAATGTAAAATTCTATCTCTTTTGTGGGCACAGGGATTTAGGCATATATGTTGTATTTAGAAGGGAAACAAGGTGGGGGATGGTTCTTGCTCTTAATTTGAATTTAGGCTACTCAGTCTCTGACAATTGTTGCACCTGCCCTCATGTATGTGTTTGTGGTGTGTGTGTGTTGTGGGGAGGAGGGACGGAAAAGGAGAGATGCTCTCCTGTTCACAGGAGAGAGCCTTTCCTCAGGGCCAGGTCTTCCTACTGACCTTCGTACGGAAGTTCCCACAGGGCTGTTCTTAACTGAATAACTCACACTTGGGAAATGCTGTTGTGGCATCATTAGACTACCTAGTCAGACAAAAGAAAGCATCTGGTAGTGAGTTTAAATTGAATTTCCCCCTTTGGTGGAGAGTTTCACCCCTGAGGCCAGCTGGTAGAGACCTAAGAAGGAGAACATAGGGTTATTGATTTCTTGGGTGGCGTTACTGTTTCTCTTCCCATCTCACACCTTTTAGACCTGAGGGGGAGAAATGGGAATGGGTTTTCCTAAAAAGAGGAGGGTCAGGGAAAAGCTACACATAAGCTCTGGAAAAACCGAAGAATGGACCCCTCTCAGAGGAGAAAAGAAGAGTCTTTGAAACATGAAAGCAAGGTGAATAACTAAAGTGTGCCTACAAAGAAAACATGGGCAGTTTAAATTGCTTTAGTGATGTTACCTTACTCTGCTAGAACATGCATTTTTCAGCAAGAGTGGTATCACCCCAATGGGGCAAAATTGGTCCTTGGTAAATATAAAATAGTGGTATAAAATCTTAGATATTACAGTGGTTTGTGGCCCTCTAAAAGGCTACAGTAAATAAACAGATGTACAGTATATTGTAGTGTTTAAATTTCATGGGCAGGGATGAGGGATGGGATGGGGTATAAGTAGGAGGAGAAAAAGGTCTAAAAAGTCGCCTTAGGGAGTGATAATAAAAAAATGCTAAGTACTAGAACAGAGTAGTACTAGAACTAGTAGTACTAGAACTAATAACAGAGTAATAGAACAATCATACTTACTTGAGTTTCACATTATCCATTTCTGTTTGTAATTCCCCTCCATCCTTCCTTTAAAAAATGCACAAGTCTTATATTAGAGGAGGTGTGGGGATGGGGTTCCCCTTCACATGGGCTCCCAGCAGGGGCCACATAGAGGGAGCAGCTAGAGGCCAGGGATCCCACTGGAGACATGCAGTGATGGAAGCAATGGCCCAAGACAGAGATAAAGGATGGTGGGGAGAAGGTT
The DNA here is from genome assembly GCA_004023965.1 of Spilogale gracilis. Classification (NCBI taxonomy): domain Eukaryota; kingdom Metazoa; phylum Chordata; class Mammalia; order Carnivora; family Mephitidae; genus Spilogale; species Spilogale gracilis. The sequence continues at coordinate 58,145 of PITA01003836.1, read as the reverse complement.
ATGGGACAGTTCAGGAGCTGACAGGAGGCCAATTTCCTCTGTGGTTCTCAAAGTATGGTCGCAAGATGGGCAACATCAGTAATCACTGGCAGGTTGTTAGAAATGCAAATTAAAATTCTCAATACCACTCTAGACCCGTGAAACAGAAACTCTGGAGGTGGGGCCCAGCCATCTGTTTTAACAAGTCCCCCAAGTGAGTCTACACTGAGTCAAATTTGAGAGACCCTGAGCTAGAGGCAGTTGGACCCACGGAAGTGGAGCCATCCTTTGGGTGATAGAAGGAGATACAAAGTGGAGGCTCAGTAAACGAAAATGTTCTACTCTCTAGTTTTTAGCCATCTTTTAACATTTTCTTTCAGATCTGATTAATACAAACATTGCTCATTTTCATAGGCAAGGTAAACAACTCCGTAGTCATATTTGCTGAGTACAAAATGGAGGAAAGTCTACACAAAGCTGGCTAATTAAGGTCGCGTAAGTAATCAAGGCAAGCAAGTCAGGGACAGTAAATCTCAGATGTGGCTGCTTCTGCTGTCTTCACTGATCACACAAACTGAATAATCAGCAATCACTTACTTTTTGCTATGTTGACATTGACAAAAAATGTTCATAAAGTATTTCTAATTTATAGCAGAAAGATCAAGATATTTGCTCAAATCCCTACATAGGGACATTAAGTTGCCTATTCAGGATCACACCATCACTGATGGGCAAGATCCAAGAATCTGCTTCTAAACTTACAGCGTATCTAGCTGAATTCTTTCTTTCCCTTTTAAATCTTTCCTTCTTTATGAACTATAACCATTTAATATACAACTTTAATTTGTTCAGTTTATGAAACATTCATAATATTTGTCCTGAAAACATATTGCCTTTTTAATAAGCAGTACACTAAGGTTGAATGCAAACAAACTGGTAACAACAGACTTGAATTCGGCTCATTCTGCTCCTTAGGCCCCTGTATATTGTATGAGCTTGCAAACTCTATATTAAAACCCAGGTTCCTGATGATGCTTTTTCTCAGCATTAACTTCCCTCAGGGACCTACTAATCACAGACTTAATAACAGAAGAAACCAAAGAATAAGGCCTTTCCACCAGTCACTCTAGTATTAGTCCCTCCCCCAGGTTATACTACAAAGGTAGACTCCTTGAGTGAAAATACACCAAGGATTTTTTTCTTGACCCAAATTATCTGGGTCTATAAAAGGTTGTTTGCTGTGATTAGTGTTTAGGATATAATAATTATGCCTCCACATTATACCTCGTTTACATTTAAAATGACCTTGTATCAAGTGTTTTGATTTTCATGGTAAAGAGGTAGTAAGGATTAACCTAGAAGGTTATTGATGTCCTCTGCACATCGGAATTTAAATTTACATTTACACTCCAGGATTTCTTTTATACATTATTATTTCCCTTTCTCCTGCTGGGCCAGGTGACGTATCACTTTTACAGTAACTTCTCCCCTATGTTTCTCAAAGGCTCATCCTGGCCTAGACCACACACTGAATTTCAGATCTGTGCCATTATTTGAAAGCTCACAGCATCTTTCTTCTTCTTGTGGGCTTTCTTTTATTTTTTTTAATATTTTATTTATTTATTTGGCAGAGAGAAAGGTCACAAGTAGGCAGAGAGGCAGGCAGAGAGAGAGGAGGAAGTAGGCTCCCTGCTGAGCAGAGAGCCTGATACAGCCCTTGATCACAGGACCCCGAGATCACAACCTGAGCTGAAGGTAGTGGCTTTAACCCACTGAGCCACCCAGGAGCCCTTCTTGTGGGCTTTTAATCAGATCCTGTTGTACCTGGGTGCAGAGGTCTGCCTCAAGTCAGCACTCACTCCCAAGCCCCAAGTGCAGACTGACCAATGACGTAATGAGGATGTATTCCTACAAAAGAAAAGAACCCCTCTTGAGACGTGCACTTTCTTTTTTGTGAAGTTCTTTAATTGCCTTTTTTGAACGAGTGAGACAGTGCATCACTAAATACTCTATTATGCTATCAAATGAGTACAGATATAAGGAAAGCCTTTTTTTGCATTCTTTTTGTTATTTGTAACACTGAATTAGCCAAATCATTCACACTTAATGGCAATTGTAATCCTCCATAAGGACATTTCTTAAGGATCACCAGCCTTTATGCGTACCTGATTTTACGAACTATGAAGAGATGTCCGGTAGAACCCTGATACTCCCAAATAGTCGCCTAGGTACAAACCATAGATAAACAAGTCACAGCACACCATATAAGCAAGCCTAAGCTACAGATAATAAGAGCTAATGTGTAGTGACCTTTTTAGTTTATGTTTTTTGGTTTTTTGGTCAGGTACAGACCTATATGTTTTCCATATATGAATTTCACTTTTTAACAACCTGATGACCTAGGTGCTCTCTTTATCCCTGCTCTACACATGAGGACAGTGAAGCCCAGAAAGGTTAACTTAGACAAGGCCATACTGCTGGTGGGTGGCCAAGCCAGCTCACATGAGCTCTGATATGCCGCTTGCAAAGATCTCCCCCTCCCTCACTCTTCCTTCACTGCCTTCCACAAACCATCCTTCCCACCCCCACGCCATGCATTTTATACTCTGGGATTACCCTGGAGTTCTGGTTGTTTCTAAGCTCATTGTCTCCCCAAATCCTGTGTTCCTCGTGGCCACATCCCTGCCCTTGGCTAGAGTCACACAGACAGCCTGAACATCTGACACACATTCGTCATGCCTCCTCCCTTTGGGGACTGATTTCACACTGTTCTTAGTGACGCATACAAGAGCCTTATCTCCTGCTGCAAGAAGCAGCTTCTAGGCTATCTTGTACTCTGCCCATGGCTAAGCTTGGGGAAACTGAGGCACACTAAGAGTGCAAGAGCAACTTAATTCCTCACATACTTGGCAGATGAGGTAAAGATGAGATGGATATATTTGGAATTAACATTTCAATCTGGTGGGTCATCTACCTCACCGCCCCTCCCCTCAAGCCTTTCTCCCCCAAGGACTTCTTGATGGGGAGTTGCCCAGCCTACACCCAAGACAGAGCTGACTGGCAGAGCACTGCCAGGGCACCACACCATTTCTAATAAAGGCAAGTGGCTACTGCTCCTTCCTCTTTCCCCTTATGTGAGTGCCCAGTAGATACAGGCTATCTGACCTGTGGGTCTTAACATTAAGCTAATTATCATTAGTTGACAAAGCCTACAGGATAAAAAAGAAGAGAGTCTGTCCATGAATAGTAAACATGTTGTCCTCCTCTGCTCCCCACTCCACCAAAAACTTGTGTCAAAAGCAGCTGGAGGCAGCAATTGTTCCATTCAACATTTGTCCTCGTGAGACCATCTTGGGGTCTGCCTTATCTCTGCCAGCATTTGAACCCATAGGGAGTTTTAGGATGGGTCCATACTAGAACGGGTCTATCTTTGCCACTTAGGACTTGGATCGTATTGAGGTCAACCTCCAAAATTTATCTGAGGAATGTGTCCTGGAACATCCAGGAGTTTTAGAGCCTACTTAGGGAGAGCTTTAACAGTAGGATGAAGCGCAAAGCCAGGCCCCAGGTATGCATGGCTGCACTGTGGCATAAATGATTTCTCTTCATTCCACAGTCAACGCAGATTAGTGGCTTCTGCCAAGTGCCAGGCCCTGGGCACGCAGAGGTGAATGCCACAGACAAAGTTTCCTGTCCTGATGAGACTTTACAATGATTTATTCTGAGAGGATTCTTGGACATCAACTATTTATTTTCAAATGATTCAGTGGGAATTATTTTAATTTAAGAAATACTCATGACAGCCGGTTCGGGGGCAACTTTTCCAAACATGCTGTAACAAAATTGGCAATTTTAGCTAAATCACACCCTGTTCTTCAGACCCATGACTTAGATTTTTCTTTACTACAATAAATCTGTGTTCGGAACACAGAAACTTGTAGGGACCAGCCACTCCAGCTCAACCTTAAAGACAGCTTTTCAGGCTAGGCTGCATTTTCCAGAAGAATAAATCCTTTAAATATTTTCACTGAAAAAGGACAGTAACTGACAGGACTGACTGGACAAGTAGGCTATTGTGACCACTGGTGAAATGAAGGGAATTCTCCTCCCCTAACCACTACTCTTCCCTGCTTCCCCCCTCCACATACGGAAGCCTGTGCAACAGGAACTCCTTCGTATAAAAAAAGTAGGTCAGAAAGAGTCAGTGTAGGGTAAACAACCTAAAGAATCCCCTAGAACCAATGCCCAACTCTGGAAAGAGAAAGAGCACATATCCTGATGAAAGCAATCAGTGTGGGTTTTATAGAAAATTGAAAACAATCAATAAAGCTCAGGGGCTTCAGGGTATCTGCAGACTTGAAATTTGCAGCAGTATCCCATCCCTCTGATCACTCATGAAGATCTTACAGGTAGGCTCAGGGAGGGATATGTGTCAATATTTGTAGGTGAGATAAAAACCCTCAGTACTGCATTGATCCAAGAGTTCTCCCTGGCTCTATATAACACACATCCCCAGAATGTTCCATAGGTATGTTATGTAGTGATTTCTGTTAATTAAATACAATATAATTTTGATGAAGACATACCCCTAGCCTAATTCAGATGCTTTCAAGCTCATAGGGTAAAGGGTGGGGGGTCAAGATAGAGCTCAGCTATCTGGCAGCATTCCATAAAACTGGACAGATTTAAAATAAAATGGGGCAGTGTGGAACTGGTAGATACAACTTTATACCCTTTTGAGGATGATAGAGTGTATTTCCCTTAGATTCTGCCTGGATATTTTACCAGGATCAGGATGTTTTGAAGAGGCATTGCCACCCTGACTCCAAACCCCAAATTAAAATTATAGCAAGTAAAATTAGAGAGTGTCACATGCTACTTTAATTCTGAGCTGCCATAGTTTAGTGGCTTCTCATTTTAGAGTACCTAATTATTTTCAAATTATCATTTGTCATTTCACGGTTAAATTAGATTATCATCTAGAAGTTTTAAGGAGATTGGAATTCTACATGCAAAGTAGATTCTTCTGATCATATTTACGCTCCTTTTGGTTAGCTTTATTTCCTGAACCCTCAGATCATCTGTTTCACAGATAACCATCCGAGGGAACTGGGAAATATTCAAATGGAAAAAATCAGTCCTAATTCATATGGCATATTTGCAAGAAACATAGCTTGTCTATAACAGAAACTTAGCATTCAGTTAGCTGTATAGGTTTCCAAAAATATTAAAATATTTCTTTAAGGAAATGTAATTCACATGACCTCTAACTTCTTAATTATACCCAGGTGTGTGCATGAGTGTTTTTTGTGTGTTTTCTACATATTATTTTAATAAAAGAGAAAGAAGCTCTTCAGAGGGTCTCTGCCTTTCTACACTGAGACAAAATGACTTAAAAACTCCCTGGAAAATAAATAAATAAACAAACAAAAAAACTCCCTGGATATTCTCTGATCAACTGTTCTTGCAATTTTGACAGCTATAATGCTTCTTAAAACACTAGGCTTCTGATATTCTTCTTTTTCTTTCTAAAGTGAAACAGTGATTTTATTTACACATAAAATCTGTATGATAATTTTCTAAGTTCCACCCTGCTTAATCTCTGGTCAACTGATAAGATCTTTCATGGGGCCAAACAGCTTTCAGATCCCAGGTCAGAGGTCACTTGGGGGAAATCAGAAGACTTTGGAGAAGTTGGAAAGCCTGGATTTCCTCACAGAAATTGGCCACATGGGATAATCTTACAACTTTCATGTTTTCCTAATTCCCCCCAGCTGTGTGATTATTTGATTGGTGTTCCTCTATTCCATGAGACATTATAAACTCCATGAGGGTAGCATCTGGGTTAGTTTTGCACACCATTGTATTCCTAGTGCCTGAAACAAAGAAAGAGCCCAAAAAACATTTGTAGAATTAATGAATGTAAAAAAATACGTGTGTGTGTAGTGATAAATGAGTGAAGTAAAGAAATTGCTCAAAGAGCTTTATCCATAACACTTTAGAACCGTGCTTTCCATAGTAGCCCCTAGCCACATGTGGCTAATTAAATTGAACCTTAAATTAATTAAAATTAATAAAACGGAAAATCCACTTCCTCATTTGCAACTAACCGCATTTCCAATACTCAATAGTCACACACAACTAGTGGTTATTGGAATAGCACAGATTACATTTGACAGCGCAGATTACAGAGCATTTCCATCATTGTAGAAAGTTCTAGTGGATAGCACAGCTAAAATTCTAGTCCAAGGGGCGTATTATTCTTCCAGGCTCAATAGCTCATTATTATTGCTGCTATCATTAATATTAATATTAACTGAGGGACTTAGACCCCTTTCCTATAAAACTGTTCTCTTCTTGATGATTGAACATAATCTTCACCTCTTTTTCTTCCAAATCATCGACAAATCATTTGACTACTTTGATTTCTAAGGGTCTAAACACCTATGTGGTTCTATATACTTTCCTGAGTAGTCAAAAGAATCCTTGAAATTGAGAAAAATCCACTGTTCTAAAAGTGCATTTATTATACAAGCCAGGTCTCTATGTGCTATACTGAGAATAAAAATGGGAAAGATACAATGTGCTCTGGAAGTCATCATTAGTGTACAAGGAATTTGGATGTGTATTAATTTACTTAATTATGTTAAGTGCATAATAGCACACATTTTGAAATTGTAATTATGTGTTAAACTGGTATAGCCTTCCAAATGAATAATATGCAATATGTTTTCTGAGATTTTTTTATTTCCACAATTGAACATTTTTTAAAAATGTCAGACTGTACTTACAGCCATCTTATTCCATATACTAAAGCAAATATTTTGTATCTGAGAGAGAGCAGACACTAGAAAGTTGCTGGGGGGTAGGATAACAAAACTATAACTTTAATACTTAATGAAAAGCAATAATTTGATTTAAATACCCATATAAGCACAAGTATCTTTAGTGCTGATATAAGTGCTAGAATAAAAGTAAGAGACTGGTGAAGATGCCTTGATGCTCAGATTCAGGAACACAAACCAGAAAACATAGCACACTAAGAAAAATATGCAAATTTCTAGGAAGCTTTGTCTTTTGTAATAAAAAAAACCACATTCTATGCCTCCTTTTAGCAAGCTAGACTCTATATGGTCCCATTTTTCTCTGTATGTCTATTAAAAAGGTGTTGTCCAATAAATACTTTGGTTCCCTTAACTACACGCACATGGTTTAAATTATATATCACAAACTTTTGTCAATCTGCGTTGTAAAACACCCAAACCAGCTTTTGAACCAAATACATTTTACCACACCATCCCAGGTTTCAGTGACAGTTAATAAATTCAATGAATACTAGCACTATTTTTGACAGACAACAATCTCAATGCCAAACGTGCTTATCAACATAGCTAAAACACTATCATTTATTGTATTCTGATAACTTCAAATTTTCATACCACAGGTGTTCCAAGCCATAGGAAATCAAATATTTTCCTAATAGCACACTTTAAAACTTCAAACCCTACAAACTGAAAAACACACAATTTTTTCCAGGCACATTTGCAAGGATTGCACCTGTGTCTACCTATGAACAGCCTCAGATTTGTTGCTTCGCTCTTAGCCTTTATATCTCGGGACTTTTTGTTTACAAAATGCATATCATGTTTGGCAAAGGTGAAATTGTGTGGTTCCACCACTGGCCTTTTAAGCAACTTGTATATCGTTTCTTAGAAGGTAAACCGAGGGGTTGTCAGAATGCCACACAGCAAGTTTATCAATAAAGAACTTTGAAGAATGGGTTCAGAGGTGAAAGGCCAGATGAGTAGGAAAAAAGAGTTGAGAGGATTCATGCCCCTCATCTCTGCTGATTTCCATGTGGAAATCCAAGACCATCCAACCCCTTTGAAATCTTTTTCAGAGACATTAAGTTACTTTGTAGGAATTAGGCACTCAATGTCTTCTAGGTTAAGGGATGTAATAATCAATGAGTGAAGTAAGGCTACTAGACAGATAAGAAGGGATGAGCGGGAACTGTGATAAGCCTGAACCAAAACCATTTAAATTTTTTTTAAGTATGTAAAAGGTAGCAGAAGCCCATTGAGTACAATCTACAGAGGTGCAGACTTGAAGTTTCTGCCTGAGCTTTGGGCAGAAGCCAGAGTTCTATGCTGGACTTTGCATTCCAATAAAAGTCACAAGGCCATGCTTTAAAAGGGGCCAGAGAGTCCATTGAGAACAAGTTTTTCAAGTTTTAGGTTGTAAAATGATATCTAATTACAAACTAACATTTCTTCAACTTTCCTCTGTCTCTCAGATCCCTCAACCTTCTGTTGGTTTGATCAAAGCTGCTTCACCCAACACTGTCCCATCCCAAGTCCTCTCTGACCACTGGTGTTGTAGTCTATATCATGGAGAGCAGATTTAAAATTTACTCTAATTTTAAAAAATATTTTATTTATTTATTTGACAGAGAGAAAGACAGCTCAGGAGGGAACAGAAGCAGAGGGAGTGAGAGAGGGAGAAGCAGGCCTCCCGCTGGGCAGGGAGCCCAATGTGGGCTAGATCCCATGGCTCCAGGATCATGACCTGAGCCAAAGGCAGACGCTTAATGATTGAGTCACCCAAGTGCCTCTTTCCTCAACTTTTAATGTGAATGGCGATAGTAGTTAGTTCATAGGGTTGTTGTCAGCATCCTATGTGTTGATGCATATAAAGGTGCAGTGCATGTCACCTAGCAAGTACTCAATAAGTAATATCTATGTTATGGTAACACTTCCCACATCATTTGTTAATAATCCAGAGCATTGATGATACAATGCCAATGACTGTGAGAAATCTGATAATAGGACTTAGGTAGAAGATACAACATAAGAGGAAATGGATTGAAAACAAAGGAGGATTTATTTACTGGGTGCTCACAATGTGTCAGATGTTGTGATAAGTGCTTTCTTTATATGTATTAAGTCTCATCTACTTTTCACAACATCTCCATCATTTATGAGTTCTTAATAACTGCATTTTGAAAATGACTCATATGGTGATTGTACTGCAAAAACCTGGTTAGGTTAGACCTAGGTTCTCCAGAAGCCACTTCCCTGTATCGTTCTGAGTTTGATTGGGCCAAAAGTGGAATTCACATGAGCTTTGGAGTGCAGAGGTGAAGTAGGTCATCATGATTAGACACATCAGTGGCAGACATAGAGACATCTACTCCACATCCTGCTCTTTGGAGAACCTCTGGTCCTGATGATGAAATGCAGCATCACCAGGTACTTGCATGCAAACCTTCCGAGGCAGTAGCTCCCCATGGATTTCCTTACAGCTCCATACTTACAGACTTATTCTGGCAATAGGTCATGCCTGTCTGATCGTCACTTCTGCAAGGCTTCCCATGCTAGTAGTTTTGTTTCCCTAATCAAACCTTGAGTGATACAAGGTAGTGGCACCTGGGGCAAGATTAAGTAGCTCTCTCACCCAATGTCACTCAGTGCATGATGGAGCCAAACTGGAAGCCTTAATTTGCCTCCAGAGCCCACACCCCTAATCACCAGTATGCAGGATTGCCTAGAAAGAAGAAGGAGGAGGAAGGGAAGAAAGAAAAGAGGATTATAAATTAGGAGGGAAGGAAACAGAGGTAACATGGCTGGATGGGGTGAAAAGGAAGCAGGGGAGAAATGATGAGAACTAGATAGTAAGCAATCGGGAGAGGGAGAGGAAAGTGCAGAAGAAAAACATACAAAGTGGGAACAAGATAACCGCCTTCCCAGCTCTACTTGCTCTGCCAATATGTCCTCCTCAGCACAAAGAGGAGATTTTAAGCATGGCTAATATATGCCAGAGAACTGCAGAGTTCTAGTGCTCAGTTGTTAAGGAATCAAATGTCCTTTTGGTTTTATTCTTCAATTAGAAACTGAATCTAGAGTTCCATAAAGATTTCTTTTTTCTAACAGAAGACCTAATAATGTTTCAAATTATTCTTTTCTTTAGCCTCTGCTAATTAATTTTTTATAACCTTGCATAAGTCATTCGTAAATATCAACTCATAAGCCAGCAACCTTTGTTACAGACTTTGTAAGTTGAGAAATCAAATATCTTTATGCAACAGAACAATGACTAATAATTTTAGAACTTCATGTTCAACTGGGGTGATAATCAATTTAACCATATGATATTCAACATGAGGGATGTGGCAAACTTTGCACATAATTCCAAAATAGAGGTGTGAAATATCATTTTCCCCGGTGACTACTTGGTTTACCCCAGATATTTACTATGTTTAATATTACAGCTGCTAAGGAGACATAGAAATTAATTTAAAATCTTGTTGGATTCTATTTTCTACTCTGAAGCAGCTAAGACTTTTAAAATATCCTGTTCAGGGTACAGAAAGTGTGTTCCAGGTGTCCTGATGTGCACAGAGGTGAGAGGACATTATACCTGACTTTGAGGACAAATCATCTCATCCCCGCCATCCTCCCACATGATTGCCTTTGCATTGCTCCTGACTTGCATTTTAAGCATTGGTCAGCATGCTTTGGGCAAGACTGTGCCAGGAGAACAGGTTTTATGAGCGGATAGTGATAGAAGATATGATCATCTTGCCCTAAAACCATCTGTTCTGTCCTTTGGGCCTTCCCCTCCTCTAAGCTCTATGATGTCATAGTCGCCAGTCAAGGGACCAGACTATAAAGGGACAAGGGGATGCCAAACTTGTTTTTACAACTGGTTGCCCTCTTCCTGCCCCAAGATGAGGTTAATAAGGACAGGCTCAAATGAACATATTTTTTTTTTAATTTTTAAATACTGGATTATGGTGAGTTTTGTCTCTTAAAATGTTATCACAACCTCAACATGACATCAGAAAGCAAATTTTTATTTATTATTTATGTAATATTTATTATTAAAAATCATTAACATAAGAAGTAATTATCATTATAATAGATACCTGTTCATTATTTGCTATCACTGTGAAAAGAAGGGGCAATGTTTGTCCCCTGGAGTTTCTGGGGCCAGGCCTGGAAAACCACCTGAACACATCCAGCTCACCCATTCAGCAGCCATCACCACATGTAACTGGGCACATGGACCACTAACACCTTCAGCCTTTGTCCTATACCTTTTTGTATACCCCCTCCCATATCTTTTTTTCTTCACTAGTTCTCAGCCTTCCCAGATTCTAGCCTCCTGGATTATTTCCTTGTCTATAGCCTCAGGCATGATTGTGTTGCCCACTTCCCTGGTGCTAACCTCTGCCTCTCCCTCTGTTCACAATGTGGATATCCAGTGAGACCACGGGTTCTCACTCTTCACCACACACCCCTCCTAGGTAGCAACTTCCCAGTTCTCCCAGCACCAAGGGGGACTTGAACACAAAGGTAGAAAGCAGAGATACATGGTGTTCCCTTAAGTAAGCCTCAATTCTGGGAGTAGCTATTAACAGCTTTTTCTCATCCCTGCATTATGGCTGTGGGGGATAATGGGTCCATGTGGTGTCAACATTATACCTGCACTAAGGTTTCCTCTACCTGAACCCTGGAATACATGACAGGGCAGTGGGGAGCAGTGGACAGGAAATATGGGGGGATTGCAAAGCAGGGAGATGGACGTTCAGAGATCAAATATGTTTGCCTTGCCTGAGCTTATGAGCAGTCAAGTTTTCCTATACCAAGGAGACAGAGCCCAATAAACACCCAGCTCTGATACCTCACTCATAGACTTCAGTCAGGACCTTCTCTTACTGGATTCAACTTATACTCAGATTCCACAGTTGGTTTTGGTCAACTGATATTTCTGAACTTTGGCCTCATCTCCTGGCAATAGTTCAAGCTGTACCTCTTGGGTTAGATTTGGATGTGATGGTGATCCTCTGTTATAGATATTGATTAGCCTTCTCAGGAATTTGTCAGACATGCTTTGTAGAACACATGTGTTATGTAGCCAGGCAACAGCAATAATCCCTACACCCACTCCTGCATGGGGCTCTAGCCCTCAGCCCAGCCCAGTTAGCTCCAATCCTTACTAAAGGGATTTGAACAACTTCGGAGCAAGTATAGTAAGAGAGAGAGGGAAGAAGTTGTTAACATTTATGAAGCCCCTCTTATAAGCCAAGTATTCTTCTAGACATTTTGCTCATAGTATCATGAACATAGTATCATTTTGTTCATAGTATTTCATGATTCATTAGAATATAATTTCCATGAGGTCAGAGAACTTTGCTGTTCTATCTCCAGTGCCCAGAACAGTTTCAGGCTCATAAAAAAAGTTCAAGAAATATTTGTTGAGCACACATAGGACCCAGATTTTGGTTTCTAAATGCTGTTCCCTAATGAAAGGAACCAGGGGGGTGCCTGGGTGGCTCAGTTGGTTAAGCGACTGCCTTCAGCTCAGGTCATGATCCCGGAGACCCGGGATCAAGCCCCACATCGGGCTCCCTGCTCGGCAGGAAGCCTGCTTCTCCCTCTCTCACTCCCACTGCTTGTGTTCCCTCTCTGGCTGTGTTTCTCTCTGTCAAATAAATAAAATATTAAAAGAAAAAAAGAGAAAGGAACCAGGACTCTTTGGAGAGATGGCTGACTTAGTACTGGAACAGAGAAAATACAAGATGAGCCTAGAGTGTCTTGTAGTCCCAGAAAGCAAAGAAGTGCTCAAAAACACAAAAGGGTCAGAACATGTTGGGCACAGGAAACAACCTGAAGGGCTCCCCATGGACAAAGCTGGAAGAATTTGAACAGCAAAATAAATAACATTGCATTCGATTTTACCTAAAATATAAAATATATGTGAGTTCATAGTAAAATATAAATGAATGAATAAAAATTAATTAATTAATTAATTAAGAAAAAACCAACTCTTCCTTACAAAAGAACTCCAAATATTATTAAAGGACATTGCCTTCCAGGAGGCAGAGCTTAATTTCCCACTCTGTACTCCCATTTTGACTGGCTCCAACCTATGCCCAGCCTGGTTCCCAGAGCTTCTCATTCTAGCTAGGCATTTACAACTTGTAATGACCTTGTCACTATAGGTGTCTCAAGTTAAGACAACCTTAATAACTATTTGCTGCTTAATATAATCAAGTCAAATTTTGTCCCAGTTATACATGATTTATATAAAAACATTTGAAAACACTTGAGTATTTTATACAGTTATCCAAGGGCTCAAATATATATATAAACATTTATTTATATATATATATAATACATTTTAAAGATTTTATTTATTTACTTATTTGACAGAGAGAGAGAGCACGAGAGCAGGAACACAAGCGGGGGGTACAGGGTGGGAGGGAGAAGCACACTTCCTGCTAATCAGGTAGACCTGTGTGGGACCTGATCCTAGGACCCTGGGATCATGACCTGAGCCAAAGACAGATGCTTAATGACTGAGCCACCCAGGTGTCCTCAGAAAATGTTTTCTTTTTTGTCTTAAGGTTTGAGTAATAACTTATATTTATTGAAGTTGTATGTGGGGGCATAGTGTTCACTATGACCCTGTAAGTATTATTATCACTCATTTTCACAAATAAGGAAACTGAGAGTCAGTACGGTTAAAGGACTTCCCTACACTACTAGTAAGTGGTAAAGTCAAAATTTAAACTTATTCTGATTCCTATGCCTCTATTTTCCCACTGTGCCATGCTATTTCACCAAAAAAAAAGAAAGAAAACAACAACAAAAAACGAAGAAAACCAAAAAACAAAAACCTTAAAAGTTCTGTAGATACAGTATTCTATATGCAAAGCACTATGAAAACAGGTAGAGCTAAAATTATGTCTACCAACTTTGTTTCAGATTCTACATGTGTGCTGAGTTTATTGTTTCATGCCTAATGACTTACTTTCTATACTTGCCTGACAGAGAAGGTAACAGATGCAGTGTGAGAGCAAAAGAGAAACAAAATGTGTCCTGTTGCCAAAGCCAAAATTAACAAGAGGGAAAAGTTGAAAGAGGAAATTTTCTTTTTGATAGAGCTTGGTTTGGATCACCCATGTTTCTACAACAATTTACAAATCATTGACTATTTTGGTACTCTACCTTGTTTTTTAAAATTATTTCTTTAATGGAAAGGGTTGCAAATTTTTACAGAATAGATGGTTTAATGGTTCTCAGTTATTTGGTTACATGCATTTCTTTCTCTACCAGGTTCTGTGATCTGTGGAGACCACCATGTCTTATTCATTTTTTTAATCCCCACTGCCTGATAAAAAAATAGGGACCTCCAAAATAATGATTGAATGAAGGAATAAATGAATAAAGGAACAACAAGCAAATCATTTTCAAGTAAAAAATAGTCCAAGAGGTTGGACATTCACAGATGAAGTCTTTCCCAACCAGAGAGTTCTTTCCAGTCTTCTATTAATCCTTTTGATAAGGTTCTTAAAAAGCAGATTCAAATTCAGTTAAAACCCACTGAGTACCTGATACGTGTCAAGATACTTCATGTACAATAGCTTATATAAAACATCTAATAACCTTGTAGCTATTATTATCCCCATCTTTCAGATGAGGATGCTTAGGCTTAAAGAAGTTAAATGCTTTGCCGAGGTCTCACAGCAAGTAAGGGGCACAATTGGAAGCTGAACCTGGTCTCAGTTAATTTTCAGCACTCACTCCACTCACCTGCTTCTTCCCCACGGTGTACCAACCCAATGCCACCTTTTGGTAGAGTTATGCAACACTTTTTTCACCACTTAACATCCCTGAAATAAGAATGTATTTTATAAATGATAGCCTTTAAAACTCTTTGAATTGTGTAATAGTTTCTCAAAAAATATTGAATTCACCATCTTTATCCTGTATCATTACCTCTGACCAAAAGCTAGTATTGAAAACCTTTATTCTCTTTGTAGGGTCAAAAGGAAGCTGAAAGAACCTCACTGCAATAATTTAAAGAATTGTAGGAAGACAGCTCTGATCAAAAACATTTCTGCATTATTTTTATTTTGTCACTTAACTATCAGAAATTCTTAGCTTAGTTAATAGCAGTTTAATTCACTAATTTCCTCTTAACCTCAACTGAGATCACACCAGAGGCAAGGAGGGTTTTGACTGGGAGTGGAGTGGAGGGCAGTGAGGGAGTTGATACCATTTGAGAGGAAAGATAAGAAGTTTCCTTAGGGGAATGTTAAACAGTAGGGACAGGTTAAGGACTGGAGTTTAAAATGAAATAAACATTTTAAGAAGGTAAATAAATATGCTCAAAATAGAGACTACCATACATTAAGAGTATTTATAAGAAACCATGGCAGGTAAGCAAAGGGAAGCTGTTATTTCACATTTATTAATAAGTTAACCAAATGCTCAGATGAAGTGAAATAGTCCCTAGTTTATATTTAGACATCAAGACCACTTTGAAATCACTGATTATTACACTGCTCTAAAACAATGGTTGCCTTTTGTTTCAATTACCAACCAAAAACACTCTCAAAATTGAATACCTAGGTCTTGATCAAAATTATCTAAGAAAAAAAATTAAAAAATTATCTAAGAAGACAAAGATTTCCTATTTTTGACCCAGGGTCATTGGATCCACTTTCTCTGTCTCATCTAGGAAGATTCATCGGTCAACTCCACAAAAATTTTGTCCTGACCCAGAAATCCCAGATCAATTTCTAGGTCAAGATCAAGGCATTTGTGCAACCAGTTCAATGCCCCATGGGCATAGCAGTGGAGTACTATCTTCTCACTGGCCTGAAGGGTGTGTATCCCAGTTTACTGGGCAAGCCAAAATGGACTCCAATCCACTGTTCCTCTTCTTTGAACATGGGGGGCCATGTTTTGTATCTCGTGACCCAAATTCATGGTTGTAGCTAATTGGACCAAGGGAGGGCATCTATTCAAGAAAAGCTTATTTGTGGACTCCCCAGAAGCTTATGTAGTCTGATTCAAGAGCACTTTCTGATGGTTGCCTAACTTGGACCAACTGAGTTCTAGCTCTTTGAAAGATGAATGATTCAGGGATGCATAGATGTAATGATGCAGAGAAAGACAACTGGTCATTGGAAGTGGGAGAAGAAGACAGACATAAAAGAGAGCATAATAAAAGGGCGTAGCTAAGTTACTCCACTGTAGAACAGTAGAGTAGATGTGGGCAAGAAGGTTCATGAACAATCTTCCAGTTCTATTTTCTGAGACAACTGGCCTTGGTTCTCTTTCTAAGATGTTTTGTTTTTTCAGATTTATCCTGGGTACTCCTGAACCCCAGTACTTTGGTCAGAAATGGTCAAGTTTTAACCAAATGGTTAAGGTAATGTGTAACATGAATACCTCCGCAGTTTAACACAATGAAAGTTTATTTCACTTTTTGCAGAATTTACTCCAGATCTAAAAGACTGTTCAGGGCATGTTTTTCAAAATTCCAGATTTCTAGCTGAGAACTGATCACTGACTCAAATACTCCTCCCTATATGTGATGTAATACTTCTGCTTCCAAGAATTGACCAGACCTTAACACATGGTCCAGTTAATAACAAGGAAAGTGAGAAATGTGATTTTCCAAGTACTGGGAAGAGAAAACTGGGAATATGGGTAAATCAGGTACCTAAATATGGGATACCTTTCTACCATACTTTTAACCTTTTCTGGCATCTTATGTTAATCATTTTAGCTCTTCCTATGCTTCACTGAACCCCATCAGGTAGTGTTACAGTCATGTCATTTAACTTACCTTTGATTCACTGTCAGACCTAGTCATGCCTCTCTAGTCACTAGCAAATTTGGTGCTTCATGATAAATTTAACAAAACTTGTAGCAAGCCAGTACTTGCACTGTGAGTAGATGTTTTCAGATGTTTTTTGTAGATGCTTTTTTTCCTTCTAAAATAAGAACAGTAGCAGAGAATGACGGATTTTTGCCATGTGCCGGGGAAGGCAGGGGAGTGGGGTGAGTAGATAGTGAAAGCTACTGAGATCATCTCAGTAAGACCAAACTGCTGTAATTGATTTCTTTGTAATTCTGTAATTTACTTCTCTAGGAAGAGTAAGTTCAATCTAAAAAGAAAAAAAGTTGGGGAAATGGAGCTAAAATGTACTGAGTATCTACTATGTGCCACCATTTCATATAGCTATTATCTAATTTACTTACCACCAAGCAGTATCTATGGCTAGATATTACTACTGTCCAGCTGATAAAATTGAGACATGAAGAGGTTAAATGATTTGCCCAAAGTAACAAAGCTATGATGACTGAGAATTTAATCCAGGCTTCTAAATCCAGACCTTCAAATCCATGCTTCTCATAATTTTATGAAACATAAGCAGCAGCGAACCTCAAATACATCTTGAAAGAGAAAATCCAGATTATCTGGGGCTATTACTAAAGGAAATAAAGTTTAGGAAGGATTTAATTAATTTTAGAAAAATCTCTGGGGATTTTGAAAATGATGATCTCATGCATTTAATTACTAATTCATTTATTCAAAAAGATTTAATAAATGAAGATAAAAAGGAAGTGAAGATAAAAAGACAAATGGAAAATCCCTGTTCTCAAGTTGCTCACGGTACTTAAGTAGAGCCCACAAGTAAATAGACAATTATGATGATATAGTGTGATAAGGGTTGTGAAAGAAATAAACAAGTGGGGCACTTGTGTGGCTCAGGGGGTTAAGCCTCTGCCTTTGGCTCAGGTCATGATTTCAGGGTCCTGGGATCGAGGCCTGCATTGGGCTCTCTACTCAGCAGGGAGCCTGCTTCCTCCTCTATCTCTGCCTACTTGTGATCTCTCTCTGTGTCAAATAAAAAAATAAAATCTTTAAAAAAAAAAAAAGAAGAAAGAAGCAAGAGATGTTGAGGGTCCTAAGTCAGTGTTGCTACTTAGTTCCCTGTGAAATAGACTCTAAGATGGAGATTTGTGGATAGGAGTCTTGCTTTCAGGATTAACGACCTGTAGGGGAAACAAAAGAAACTAAACTGAACAGAAGAAGTTGGATCATGATGCAGTCACAACAAAGTCCTCAGCCTTTTCACATTAGGATTATAGGGATAGGATATACTGCAGAATTGTCCCAACTGGGGCAATGGGACCAGGCCTCTATACTTCTACATCAACTAGTCATTGCATATGGTCTGGTCTTAGGAAGAAGGCATGACTTTAATCAAGTGGCTCTCTTCAACCAAGCTCAATCTCCAAAACAAAACTTAGCTGAGAGTTATCTGTTACCAATACTCTTAGCATTTAAGGAATGAATGTTTCAGTTCTGAGGCAGTAGAGGAATCCAAGCAGTATACCACTGGACTCACCATACCCACCTTCGTGGAAGGTTTTCCAGAGAGGACGGCACTGGAGCTGAGTAAAGGAAAAGTAAGAGTTATCCAAGAGAATGACATGTATGAAGATATGGCAGCCTGGGGAGAGTAAATTTAGGACATTTTATCATACCCTTGGGAACAAATAATGCATAAGGGAAAGCAACAAGTGTGAGGTTTAGATGTAGAGGCCAGATCCTGCGTAACATGGCACAGAACATGATCTTTTTCTTGAAGGCAATGGGAGTGCATTCAAAACTTATTCAGGAAGTGATATAATCAGATTTGCTTTGTAGAAAGATAATTCTGGCAACAGGTGGAGAATATATCACTTGGGGATGAAACTGAAGGAAGAGAAACAGACTCAGGGAGCTGTGACAGTGATCCAAGAGAGAAGAATAATACCTGAATTGATAAGTAGCAGTAGCAGTGAGAATAGATAAAATGAATATTAAGGACATTGTGGAGATATTAAGTGGGCAAAACTGAGAAAATTCAAGAAATCAATTAAATGTGGGTAGGGAAAATTTTAAAGTCAAGAGTAACTCAGAGGATGGTTCCATTACTGTTGACATAAATTCAGAGGGAAACATGGTAAGTTCAGTTTTAAACAGCTGTGGAGTATTCATGTGGGGATCTCCACCAATCAATGTTTGCCCTCCTCTTGAGCTCAGGAGAAAAATCTAGGTTGATGATGGAGTCATCATAGGATCCACATAGGGATGGCAATTGAAGTTATGGAAATGGAAAATTGTGTTCTGGTATATACATAGACACAGAAGGAAAACTATTTAAGGTAAAGTGGAGCAAACAAAGAAGAGCTAGGAATGTAGGAGGAAAATCAGAAGAGAGGGATGTCTTGAAATTGAAAAGAGAGGAGAGTGTTAGTAAGTTCCCAGTGCAGTTGAATCCCACTGGAAGATTTAAAAAAGGAGAATTTTCCAGAGTATTTAATAAGTTTGGTGACCTTGACATGGAAAAGACAGAACAAAGACAATAAAGGAAACATGACTGACCCTAAGGATATTATGCTAAATGAAATGTCAGTCACCAATGCACAAATACTGTATGATTCCCCTTATATGAAGTACACAGAGGTGTCAAACTCACAGAGATAGAAAGTAGAATGGTGGTTACCAGGGACTGCAAGTGGGGAGGAGGAATAGAGAATTATTATTTACCAAATATAGAGGTTCAGTTTAGGAAGTGAAAAAGTTCTGGAGATGGGTGTTCATGACAGTTGTAGAGTGATGTTGATGTACTTAATGCCACAGATCTATGCATTTAAGTTTTATGTTATGTATATTTTATTAAAAGAAAAAAGAGAAAATAAATGGATTAAATGAGAGATGAGAAAACATAGGGACTGAATATAACCTTTTCTCAAGAAGCTTGGGTGGGAAGAGAAGAAGTGAGAGAAGATAATATCTAAAGGAAGGTATAGGGTCCTGGGGAATGCATTTTGAGGAGAGAGCCAGTAGAGAGACTCCCTGGAGGGGTGCCTGGGTGGCTCAGTCATTAAGCGTCTGCCTTTGGCTCAGGTCATAATCCCGGGTCCTTGGATCAAGCCCCGCATCAGTCTCCTTCTCAGCAGGAAGTCTTCTTCTCCCTCTCCTACTCTTCCTACTTGTGTTCCCTCTCTCACTGTGTCTCTCTGTCAAATAAATAAAATCTTTAAAAAAAGAGAAAGAGAGAGAGAGAGAGAGACTCTCTGGAAATGTCAGAGGTGCATCAAAGAGAAGCAGTTCTGTGAACTGGGCAAGACAGAAAGATGAGAAATGGGGACCTTGAGAGCAACAGTTGAATCTTATTCTGGTTAACACAGAAAAGTGGAATACCATGGCAGAAGAATGACTTTTGACCCGGGAAGAATGAGAAACAGTCTTCCTCTGCCCAGATGATGAACTTCAATGGAGAAAATTTAGTAAACCATTAATGCTCTCTTGAGGTCTAAAAATCAACATCTAGTTCATAGTGGCCTCTTTTATAGATTACATTGGTCAATCACATAATATAGTGTGTTGTATGCAATAAATAGACACACTGATAGTATTATGATATGTAAGTTTATATTTTCCCATTATATGTTGGGTGACATTTTATCCAATAAAGGGCAAAAACATACATGAATTCAGAACTCACCAAAATGTCAAAAAAGAGGATTGTCTAAATGTTAAGGAAGAATATTGTCTGAAAGTTATACTCTTAAATATTTCCCTTTTTCACTAAATTTGAAAATACTATATACTTTTTGTTTTAAGATTTTATTTATTTGACAGAGAGAAACACAGCCAGAGAGGGAACACAAGCAGGGGGAGTGAGAGAGGGAGAAGCAGGCTTCCTGCCGAGCGGGGAGCCGGATGTGGGTCTCCATCTCGGGTCTCCGGGATCATGACCTGAGCCGAAGGCTTAACCAACTGAGCCACCCAGGCGCCCCTATATACTTTTATAGTATGTTATTTTAAATACCTAGAAGAAAAATATATTCAAATCATGGGTCCCCTTGTGTCACAAGGAAAAGAAATAGTAAAGTAAAACAACAAATTATTTTCTCCAGAGTGAAAAACAGAAGGGTCTTTTTAGAAGCACCACATTTAATTCATATATTTTTAGTCTGTATAAATGGTCTGTGCAAATTATTATCATACACATCAGAAATAATGCTCAAACATGGCACTGTATTTGTTTCTGTCTAGACATAAAAGTTTATAAATTACAAAGATAGAAAATTTTTGATATATTTTTTCATGAATATACACAAATCCTCACAAAGTGCTTGGGGAAGATAAGGCTGTTGGCCATGATTTTGTGAATTTGCATCATATCTTAATTATACAAAGACAAACCACAGGAAATCAAATACAAATAGAAATGCTCTCTCACTTTCAGTTCCCCTGATGTGAATGGGGTTTTGGGCTTTCTGAGGCAGTTTTTAGATTTACTCTATATAAATATATAGATGGTTATAAGACTCTCCTGTTGGGTGCATGTGTATGAACTTGTCATTTAAAAACACCTTCAGGGGCGCCTGGGTGGCTCAGTTGGTTAAGCGACTGCCTTCAGCTCAGGTCATGATCCCGGAAACCCTGGATCGAGTCCCACATTGGTCACCCTGCTCGGCGGGAAGACTGCTTCTCCCTCTCTCACTCCCCCTGCTTGTGTTCCCTCTCTGGCTGTGTTTCTCTCTGCCAAATAAATAAAAATCTTTAAAAACAAACAAACAAAACACCTTCAGGGTCATAATATGAGGTGGTAATATTGACACTAATATATAACTTTCTGTGCCGCTATATGCATTAACCGCAAAAAAAGTAAACTTAAAATCTGTATTTGGTAAGAAGTATGTCATAGCCATCACAAAAGATGTGTAACACAAATATGACACAAAAACAAGTATGTTTTAGGAGGCACCAATATCACACCCATTGTGTGTGCATTTGCATTCGGATATTGAGGATACCTCACATTAAAGATGAGAGCTCACATTGTCCCCTGAGGTCTGGAACATGTGAACCAATTAAAAGTCGTAAAGAGAAAAAGGAAAGGAAATTAAAAGATCGGTCTTTTCTAAGAAGCTGTCAAGCAGGTGGAGATAAGATTCCCTTTCAGCATTTTCTTCTAATAAGCACGGAATAGGTCCGTCCTGTTTACACTGCTGCCCGCTAGAATGCTTTCTTTTCTTTAAAGGGGAAGAAAACAGGACATTGTGTTCTTTCAACGAATCTATCTGAGCCTCATCTAGGTGTGTAAAGTACCATTCTAGGCCAATTGCTCAATTGTTACTTTGACAAGGCCTGTCATACTGATTCAATATTTAAGTGATTTCTTAGAATAAAATAAGAGTAAATGTTTTTGAAAGGAAAAGTATAGGGGCGCCTAGGTGGCTCAGTTGTTAAGCGTCCTGCCTTCAGCGGAGTCCCAGGATGGAGCCCGGCATTGGGCTCCCTGCTCAGCGGGAAGCCTTCTTCTCCCTCTCTCACTCCCCCTGCTTGTGTTCCCTCTCTAGCTGTGTTTCTACCTGTCAAATAAATAAATAAAATATTTTTTTATAAAGGAGAAGTATATTCTCTTATATAGTTGAAATGCTGTCCTAATAATAGATGGACTCTTCCCAACTTACAGACTAATCAGTATATATGTGCTATTTGAAGCCTTAAACTGGAAGAAAGAATTTTCGGAGTATCTCTGGCATAAAAAAGCTTCATAATAGATCTCTCTAAGATATTATAAACTCAGATCATATTTCATAAAATATCTGAAACCCGAGAAGACCTATTTACAATCAGTTATTCTTTATTAATTAAATGCTCTAAGTCTTCCATGAATATGGGACCCACCTATAAAAACTCTCTGATGTTCCTAAGTACCATTTAGAAACAAAGTCAAACAAAGATTTTCCTAAAAATATTAGATCATTACCCTCAATGGTGTCCAAACATTTTGAAACAAAAATTAAAACGAATGGTTTAGCATGGTTTTTAAATAGAATATTAAAATTGGAACTGTCTGAGAAACTCCACAAAAAACTCTACACATCTTCCATCTACTGTGAATTTGTCCAGGAAGAAAATATTTTCCTTTTTCTTATACTTTAAACTACATCCATTTATTTGATTTAAAAAAAAATGACAACAGGGCTTGAACAAAACCAACTTTCTGCATAATTATGTTTTTGTCATTGACATAAAGCACCACATCTGAGTGAACAAATACATATGTCTAAATTAAGTAATTATCTCCCACACAAAGTTTTCTTGCAACCCAAATAAAATGTTAAAGCTATTCAGTAACAAATGGTATTTTTTGTTTGTTTGAATGTTGTCTATGATCATTAACCAATTGACAATTTCTTTATAACTATTTTTAAATCATCAAAATTTTTCATTAAAAATACATCAAACACCTAAGCAAAACATGGGACTTTAAAAGAACATGCAAGTCAATAAAAGTAATGTGCAGTGATGAAAACATTATTTTCTTATATTTCTAGGAATACTTTTCATTAACATTTTTTTCAAATGTTCCCATGAACAGACTAGAGTGTGAAATCTTCTAATTAGTATTTGAGTTATCTGAAAGATTCTAGCTAAGCAATAGTTGGCTCGTTTTTTTAAAGGTGTAATCAAATGTATTACTCTCAAATTACATTGAACGTAGTTTTTAGTTTTATTTGCCTTTTGGTAGCTCAGAGAGACCACTAGGGCTCATGATTATCATCGTGAGACTATTCATCAACATAGAACTACAGGGAAAGTATAGGAAATACTGTTCAACATTGTATGTAAGACCTACCATATATATATTACTCTTTAAAGTAAACCCTTGGCTTATTTGGTGCTGAATACCTGAATTTTAAGTTCAGAGATCTCTGAAGAACATCTGCTATCCTTTTTTTCTTATAGAAGTATAGGATGGGGAGAAATCCAATTATTTTACTTTCCTAATATCTTGAATTCCTAGCAAGTTATAATTTCTTATAATGTGAAGAAACACATTTTAGATCCTGTATGATTCAGTATTAACACATAATCCAAGTTGGTATTAAAGTGCTGGGGCTGTTTTTGTTGGGCCGTATGACATAAAATAGTATTAACCTTTATTTAATATGTCTACTTGTACTGCTTCCCAATATAGGAAACTTTAGTTATCTGATATCATTAGAAAAGAGGTAGTCCACATAAGAAAATTTTCCAGATGCTTGAAGCTCATCCCTTTGAATGCACACTTTATTTTAACCATATATCTATTTTTAGACTTTTTAAAATATGCAATACTTTCCCCTATTTTCTTAAACAGAGAGTAATCAACATAATGTCACTGGTTCTTGATTATTGGGGTCTCAGTTGTACATATTTTATCGTATTATTGTTACTTTCAACCATTTTATGTATTCAACAGAACTCTCAGGTTGGTGTAGTGTATTCAGGGCTCTTTCCTTTTACACAGAATAGGAGACAAAATGCTTTATAAGTTCCTGTGTTTCTGAGGTTTTGTTAGAGTGGTGAGGTGTAGGAGAAAGAAATTAAGCTTTCATGTCAGACAGATCTGGATTCAAACCCCAGGTTCACTATTTACTAGCTATGCAATTCAGGGGAAATTTATTTAATGTTTCGCAACCTCAATTTCTTCATCCATAAAGGCGCTATTTCTAAGTTACAGAATGGTTGCAAAGAATGAATTCAATAATAACTGTAAAGTGTCTGGTGCTCCCAACCCCCAGCCCCCTGCTGTTGTGCTGTTGGTGTCAGTTCTTGCTTCTACCAGCTCACTCCTCTCACAATTCCCCCATACCTGTAGACCTTGACAGCAGGAGCCTCCCCAGCCTGTTCATCACTATAATCACAGTCCCTGATGTCTGCCATTAATGCCCAAAAGGGAGGTCTCTGTTAAAAAGTTGTGTCCTGACCCTCCTGGTTTCTACTGTGTGATCCTGGGAAAATTTAACTACCTCTCAACTTCACTTTCCTTTTCTGTGAAATGAGGGGAATCATAATACATACCTCACAGGATTAAATTAACTATTTGTGTAACTATCCGTCACACATAGTAAACTTACAATAAATGTTAGAGTCTGTAATAACCAGGGGTTAAAAAATATTGCTTCTAATTTTCTGTGAATAAGGGAATGAAATATCAAGTTTATTTAGATGAGTTTAATTTTAGAACATTTTCTACTAATAAAGTTTGTGAGCTTTAGTATGTAGCTTTTTAAACTTTATTCCTTTTATTTTTTTTAGCAGCTCAGAAGTTTTACCTTTGGGTTATTGGGTCCTATTTTGATTGCTGGATAAATGATTTCAAGATAATTGGGATTTTACCCTATAGGACTATGAGATAACCTATTTTGTTATTTCTTTTTTTCCTCCAGTGTCATTTGGTTCCATTTTCTCTGTTCCGTTTATAGAGATAGATTTGAAGTTTCTTCTAAGCTAACCAGTTTACCTGTGTTCAGGTATAAAAATGTTTGCCTTTTATTCACATGTGGCTAGACATATCAATAGCCTAGGTCACAACTGGCAATGTCATCAGTAAAAAATTCATAGCAGTTATAGTTCTAAATCTTAATGTCTAACTTATTTCAAAATGGAATGCTTACATTATGTATTCCATTTCTTTTTTTATAAAGATTTATTTATTTATTTGACAGAGAGAGAGAGAGAGATTACAAGTAGGCAGAGAGGCAGGCAGAGAGAGAGGAGGAAGCAGGCTCCCTGCTCAGCGGGCTTTGATCCCAGGACCCTGAGATCATGACCTGAGCCGAAAGCAGAGGCTTTAACCCACTGAGCCACCCAGGCACCCTGTATTCCATTTCTTTATGTTAAGTATCACCTATTTGTCTACAACTCCTAGCTCAGTCTAATCCTCCTGTTGAATAATCTGTTGAAATTTGGAATTAGAGAGTGAACGATGAAGGTAGAGAGCTGTGGTTAAGGAATGAATAGCAACAAATTGCTTTGGATAGCAGAATAATCTCATGAGTGTTATTACATGGTTCTAACTGAAAAACGAAATTTAGAAATTGAATAAACAGAAGTTCAAACTGAACCTGCAATTATAAAGGTTTTTTTAAAATTTCATATCAATCCTACTACTTTGCATGTATAGGACAAAGTTTTTATTGAATTAGTGTTTATTCTTCTCAATCAGCAAGATCACTTCTGAGTTGCAGAGCTTTCATGAACTCTAGTCTTCTGGGGGATAAGAAGACTTTTCATAATTTCCCTAAACATTGTTAAGTCTGGTCAGTAAGAAACTAAAATGTAGATGCCTGTCATAGTAATGATAATCTTACCATGAACCAAGTTGCTTTCTTTAAAAGTGTATAATACTAATGGGCTTTTCTGGTACCATTTCCCCCTCTACATCAAGAAATTTTTTTTTCTACTTCCCCAAGATAATATTTGAAATTCTTTTTTTTTAAAGATTTTATTTACTTATTTGAAAGAGAGATCACAAATAGGCAGAGAGGAGGAAGCAGGCTCCCTGCCAAGCAGAGAGCTTGATGCGGTCCTGGATCCCAGGAACCCGAGATCATGACCTGAGCTGAAGGCAGAGGCTTAACCCTCTGAGCCATCCAGGCACCAAATCTTTGAAATTCTTAAAGCCAGAGAGGAACTAGTGAGTGCAGGCAAAATGTTCTAAAGCCAGAGAGGAACTAGTGAGTGCAGGCAAAATGTTCGATGAGCAAAGGGAGACCCAGGCTGGAGACCCATGACTTAAAAAATGCTATTTATGAGAGCATCTTAGAAGAGAAAATTATAGGAAGGTTTTATGGGAATTCTGGTTCAGGCTGGGAAGGAGGCTGGAGTTTCTCACCAATAGGAATATAAGTGTTGTGGTCAAGCACTAGAATGTCTCTGTGACTTGACTTCAAGAAGTATCTTCAGCTGGGTATCTGACCTAGAGAGAAATTTAAGAGGTAAGTCTGAAGCAAAAATCTAGTGGTATATTTTCTGCTGGTTGCCTCTCAAGAGAATAGTATTAGAGACAAGAGATGGGAAAATAACTGTTATGATATATTTGGAAAATATAGCCATTATCCTATGTGTTGCCTCTAGTATCTCTGATAATTCTTTTTACCAGCATTTGCTTAATATATGGAGGGCCAAATGTATGGCTATAATTTACAGAGACCTTGGGGAGCAGAAAATCTATCTCAATATGTAAATCACCCAGCATTCAGTTTTATTTATTATACTGATCTGCTGTCACTTAATCAGACTCTTTACAAATTGTCCTTTAAAGTTTATACCTAGAATAAGACAATTTTTAAATCCGTATTCTGGACTCACTTAGTCTATTTTTACTATTTTCCCATACATTTTATGGGCATACTATTTATACTATTTTATGTATTTTCTTATATATATACCCTCAGAACTTTTTTCCTTTCCATTAATGAGGCAAAGCCTTTTCTGTTTCTATTACTTCCCAGATCCCAGGTAAAGTGATTCTTCTCATTACCACACATCTTCATTACGTAGTATGTCGCCCCATTCACTGAAACATGATAGAACTATATTCTTCGCATTTATTATGTACCAAGTCCTCAGTCTTTTCCTTCTTTCAAGTCATATTTTAAGTAAGTTTTCTTAGGCACTTTTATATTTCTTTCTAGACCTCATGCCATTTCCACCGCTACATATGATATTAGTTTTCTCACCTAAGCAGGGTTCATTCTGAGTAAAAATGTTAGCCTATCTAAAACTCAATTTACTTGTATCTCCTATCACAATGAGTTATGGTTGCACTTAAATCTATACATATTTTGAGGCAGGATACCTCCATCAAGCCTACCTCTCATGGAAATATAGTCCCATTGAGCTTGCTGAAGAATAAATTTATTCTTCTTTTTAGTTGCCCAATTTCTGGGGGATTAGAAAGAGATGCTAACCGTATTTTATGTATAGGTTGATTCTCATTCTTCATGGAGTTATGTATTCAGGAATATGCCCACTAGCTAAAATTTATTTGTAGCCCCCAAATCAATGCTCATTGTGCCTCCGCAGGCCATTCATGGATGTGCAAAGAGCAGCCAAAAATTTGAATCACCTGGCACCCGCATACCTGGCTGAGGCTGAGCAAGGCAATGTTCTGCCTTCTTGTCTCAGCTCTCACAGTGGAAATAGCTGTCCTTTTTGTCATCCAGTTAACACCAAATTGTTCAAATTTTTTGCCTTTTTTTTTTTGGTGATTTCAATATTTAAAATGGCCCACAAACATAATGCTTAGGTGCTGTCTAGTGTTTCTAAGTACAAGAAGGCTATAATGTTGCCCTCAGAGAAAATATGTGTGTTAGATAAGCTCGTTTAGACATGAGTTCTAGTGCTGTCGACTGTGAGCTGAATATTAATGAATCAATACTATATACTAAATAAGTTGTCTTTAAACAGAAGTACACATAAAATAAGGTTATCTATTGCCCAGTTGACTAAAATGTTGGACCAGATGTTCACAGGATCTTAATCTTGTAGTTCCTCGAAGAGTCATGGTTCAGTATTCACTAATTCAGTGTTTGCAACAACTTTATAGATCATAACTACTACAAATAATGAGATTCAACTGTGTGTGTGTGTACATGTATTTCTAGACAGCAAAATTACTGCAACTGGCTAATACCTCACTGAACAGCCTATTATAGTTTATAATACACCCCTGAAAATCCTATAAATTAAATCTAGAGAAATTATATATACATTTACCCTTTGATCCAACAATCTTATTTCTAGAAATCTATCTCCAAGTTATAGTGACAAATAAAAGAACACCCATCACTGTGACTCTTCTAATGGAAGCACACAATGCCACCTTTGAAACAGTCTTGACAAAATTGAACTTGAATCTTTTATGCCTCTAGATCTGTCAATTCACAGAAAATTTAAGGGACAGAGGAATATGTAAAACATATGTGGGTGCACTCAGCAGAATCCCGACTAGACATTTATTGGACTAATGACCTTTTCCTCAACAACAACCAACTCCCTACAACCAACCACACACACACACACACACACACACACACACACACACACACCACTTAGACCTTAAAAAAGACTTAAGCACTGGTAGTCTTATGGAATAATGTTCATGGCAGCTTTATTCTCAATAACAAAAACATTTTTTAACCAAATGTTCATCAACAGGAGAACGGATACACATATTATGGTAGTGATGGAAATTATAGGAAGTAGACTGAATGAATCTCACAAGCATTATACTGAGAAAAAGCTGGACATAAAAGAGTATAAATGGCTAGAACACATACTAATCTAAGGATTAAAAAAAATCAGTATAGAAGCTTCCTGTGAATGGGGTAAGAGGCACAAGGGGACCATCTAAAGAGATGTAAATTCCTATGTGATGATAGGGATATGGGTTATATTGACATATTCTTTTATCAAAACTGTGCAGCTAAGATGTATGTTTAAATATATGTACATTTTACCAAAACACTGTTAAAAAATAATGGAATGGAAGTTGGGGAGTGGGTAGAGGTAGAGATGATACAAGGAGATATATTGCTGGTCGTGGTTGAAGCTGCGTGTTGCACATGTATATTATACTGATATGAAACTTTTTTAAAAAGAGAGATTTAAGAGATAATAGCAACCAATGGCATTTTGGCTCGCAATTCTTAAAAACTGTCTTGATCTTTGAGGATATTAAGGAAATATTCAAGGGGTTCTATTTAAGTGTGATAATCATGTTACAGTTTTGTTTTTAAAATAAAGATACCCAGTTTTTAAGAGACATATATGGATATACAGATAAAGTTATATGGAATCTACAATTTGTTTTGAAATAAGCCAGTGCGTGTGGTGGAGGTAGAGACAAAACGAGGTTGACCAGGCATTGAAAATTCTTCAAGTTGGTTGATGGATACATGGGGTTTGTTGGATTATTCTCTGTTCTTCTATACATTTTGAAATTTCCTATAATAAAAAGATCTGTAAATAATGCATTAAAAGCATACTCCCATCAACTGAAAAACTGCAGGCTGATATGTCTGGTCAAATGGATGGAACTGTATGACTCCGCTAATGTGCAATTCTGATTTTATCAGAGAAGAGACAGGCTGGGGGCAGGAGTCCCGGCTGGTAATACTAGAAGGGGTGTGTGGTGACTCAGGTTGGGAGGCTGGGAGTTTTCTACAGAGACACAGCAGGTTAGGGTTGTGAAGAAACTGATCTCTGAGCGGTAACTGTGGAGGCAGAACAAGCAGGAGACAGCTGCTTAAGGCAGGTTGTGAAACTGAATGGGGGAATTACCTGAGAAAATATTAAAGCAGTATCAGTTCAGGAGACCTCATTGGGAGGAATCAATCCTGAAAAAAGCAGAGCTTAACTAGGGAAATTTAACAGGGAAAACCTGTACTCAGGTTTACAAAGAGGTGTTAAAACAAAATGAAACAAAACAAAAACCAATGAGTTTAGAGAGTAGCTTACTACTTTCTTGCATAGTACAAAGGACTAGAGAAGACTACCAAGGAGGGATTGGGTTGTGGAGCACCAGCCTAGTTGGGAGAACGAAACAGGAAGAATTAGAGTGAGCACCATGAACTTATTGTCCTATAACTTGCCATCTTTAAATATGACTGTTTACCCTAAACTCCCTCCACACCCCAGGCTGGCTCCCCAGTATTCCCTAACCATGCCTCAAAAGTGTCTACACTACCACTCCAGAGATGGTAATGTTTCACAGTTGGTGTGTTTCTTTTGTACTTGAACGCTAAGAAAGTGGTATTTTAGAAAGTCAGGAATGTTCTTAAAGGTATCGGTAAAAGATTTTAGAAAAGAAGAATATAGGTAGTTGTGGCAAAGTGTTTGAAACTGTTTTTAAAAATGAGTGAAAAATAGGCTCCCACAACATGGCAGACTGAGCTCATTGTAGCCACCTTTTCTCATACAAATACATAGACATCCTGGGTAAATATAACAACATAGTTGAGCTTGCGAGATATCAAGAGAAATCCTTATTGCCGGAGGGGAAAAAACGTTGTATCAGGAAAAGGGGACTCGAAGCCAGAGACCTAAATTTCAGCCTTAATAGCCTGGGGCCAGGGTTTTTTGTTTGTTTGTTTGTTTTAAAGATTTTATTTATTTATTTGACAGAGAGAAACACAGCTAGAGAGGGAATACAGACAGGGGGAGTGAGAGGAGGGGAAGTAGGCTTCCCGCCTAGCAGGATCTTGGGACTCTGGGATCATGACCTGAACCAAAGGCAGAGGTTTAACCACTGAGCCACCCTGGTGCCCCTGGGGCCAAAGTTTTAATGCCCATATATGGATGGGAGATGTGTGCTGGTACTGGCAGTGCTAAGGTTAGAACTGGGACCCCTGCTAACACCAGGACTTTCAAGCTCAAGACAGTCAGGCAGGAGAATATTCCTCCTTATTTGTGCAAGATTCAGCCTTTTTCTATTCACTCTTTCAACTGATCAGATAAAGCCCACTCACATTAGGGAGTACAATTCACTTTACTCAGTCTAGTGATTCAAATGTTAGTATCATCCAAAAACACCCTCAGAGACACACCCAAAATAATGTATAAGCAAGTATCTGACCCATTCAAGTTGACACATAAAATTAACAATCATTAGTACTTATCTCATAGAGTTGTGTCAAAGATTAAATGAGATAACAAAGCTGATGCTTGGTGCAAGTAAGACCTTAATAATGCAATAAATATTAACTGTTGTTATCATTATTACTCTACATGCTGTCCCCAGGGGATCTTTTTTAAAAAGATTTATTTATTTATTTATTTATTTATTTATTGGGGGGGAATTCCCTCCTGAGCATAGAGCCCAAGGTGGGGCTCGATCTCACCACCCTGAGATCATGACTGATTCGAAACCAAGAGCTGGATGCTCAACCGACTGAGCCACCCAGGCACCCCTGTCCCTGGGGGATCTTACCCACTCTCGGGTTCAGTGATGACTGGATAGCATCACATTCACTTCAAACTCTGTTGTCCAAAATGAAATTCATTATCCTCTACAAAGTTGCCTCTTCTCTTGTGTTTACCATATTAATGAGTAACTTCAGTGTATAATGTCAAGTTACACAGCCAGAAACCTCAAAATTATCCTTCTTTCCTCTTTCCCTCACTTCTCATATCCAATCAGCAGTTAAGTCCCATTCATTCTATCTCTGAATGTCTTTGGTGTCTGTCCTCTTCTTTCCATTCCCCACAGCTACTTAGTTTGTTCATCATCTCTCCCTTGAATTATTACATATTCTTTAACCGGTTGCCCTGCTTAAACACAAATATGATTTATATCACTCCTCTGTTTAAATTCTTTCAACAGTTTCTCATTGCCAAACTCCTTGGCGTGAGATGGCATAAAGGACTTCTGTGATCTGATCCCAGAAAATTTACCTAACCTCATGATTCAGAGTGCCCACATCACACCCTATGATCTGGCCCGAATTGCATATAGTTCTCCAAGTAGGCCATGCTATTTCATCTTCCATGTTTTTTCTTATATTGCATGCTCTCCTAAAATGTCCTTGGTCACCTGGTGAGTACCTACTCATTTTTCAGGACTCAGCTCAACAACTACCTCCTCTTTGAAGTGTTTACTGACTATATTCTCATGTAAAACTGATTATTCCCTTGTCTATGTATCCACTATTTCCAAGACATACTTCTAGAAAATTGATGATAAAATTTTGTTATACTTATCTATTCCCTGGCTTACAAGCTTTTTGCAGGTTGGAAACATAGCTAATTAATCTTTATATCCATAGCTTGGCACTATGATCAATGGGTGTTCAATGAAAGAATTAATGCATGAAATTGGGGGTATAAAAATACAAGTAATTATTCCATAAGCTTATAAATCACTAGGGGTGGAAACACAATCTAATTCTTCTCTCCATAAGTTTTCCACTTCTCTCATTATTTGTATTTTTTAAAGTTCTAAAATGATTGCTTGCATATGTGTTGGTTGACCTAATACTGAGAATATACAGGCTGCATTCTTTGGTATAAAAGCATACTCCTTTAAAACATTCAAATCTTAACTAGCTTGTCTTTGACATTTTCCAAATATATCTAAAATGTCAGAGACAGCATTTGGGGCCTACAAATCTTTTGAGTGAAAGCCCAGGCCTTCAAATTGTGTGCCATTCACAGGTTTAAAATAGGAACATGTTCCATGTTGACTGTGAGGTATTTGGAGACTCTGAGAACATTAAAAGGGAATAATTTTATTTTAGAGAGGACTATTGAAAGGTAGAAGTTTTAAGAGATGACCTACATAATATATGAATATTAAAATGCATGCCTCCCCCCCAACACACAACATTATTATTCTCAAATCTGAGAGTCTTAGCAAGAGTTCAATCTGTAGTCTAGGTCTTCCTGATCCCAAAGAGAAGACTGCCTGCATTTCTAGTAAAGAAAACAACTTTTGACATATATGAACTAAGAGGTATAATCATTTGTCAGTATAAAATATGAGAACTTTGGACAAAATATGAAAAGGTATGTTCATATGCTGCAGATGAAACATTTGCAATAAGAGGAGAAAAATTTGTAACATTTTTTTTTCAAATCATAAGATTGGTGTATCTAATTCCTGCTACATCATTTACAAGCAAATTAGATTAATTACATGATGTTTTGGAGAAAAGTATCAACATCATGATTTTTTCCCTTATATTCATATTCTAAATACCATTTTCATGTATGTTTGGAATGAGGGTAGAAGTACAGTTTCAGTTGCTTTTTATTTATTTTTTTATATTCTTATTTTTATTTATTTATTTTTAAAATATTTTATTTCATTATTTAACAGAGACAGAGACAGCGAGAGAGGGAATACAAGCAGAGGGAAGTGGGAGAGGAAGAAGTAAGCTTCCTGCTGATCAGGGAGCCTGATGTGGGGCTCCATCCCAGGACCTTGGGATCATGACCTCAGTCACCCAGGCACCCATAGTTGATTTTTATATAGTCAGATGGTGGGGGAAACATTGGAATTTACTGAGCAAATTCCCAAGATCAAGAATTTTTTAGAATTTAAGAGATCTAACAAAATCTAAGTTATTAATCCTTCAGGATCCACTTTCTTACTGAAATGACTAGATACCTGACTATGCCAAATTTGAAAGGACAGATAAGCAACAAGAGACTAGCTGTTTTAGTCAAAGAAGTGTTCTGTATTAAACTAGATACATAGATATAGTAGATTATGTAAATGAAGGTGCACTCATTTCCTGTGACTGAAGTTTCCTGTATTCAAAACACAGCAGATTTTGAAGAACTGTACAGAAGTGTACAGTGAACACCATTTCAAAAAAGAAAGTCACTGATTTTCATAGATAAATGAATGCCACCTTGATTTTCTACCTGACTTTAGAGTACAAACCCCATAATGTCTAAATTGGGCTATCTCAATCTTATTATGGTAAGTATTTACTCTATTCCAAGGACTTTACATGTATTTCCTCTTTCAAGAAAAACTAATAGAACTAATAGTAAGTGATGTTCATACAAAAGATAAACTATTCCTGCAATTTTAGTGACAAGTATATGAACTCCAGAATTATGCTGAAGTTGCTGCCAATGAAATCAAATTTTGAGCAATGTGTGGGTCTGCCTGATTCTGGGAAATATACTTTATTTCATGAAACTACTATAAGCATGTAGCTCTTCGGATTATGTTCAGCTGTACATACATAGAAAGCAAAATAACAATGCCTATAAATAAGAAAGAAGTTTATTTCTGTCTCACTTAATGAACATTTTTAATTTATCACAACTGACCTTCAATAAGAGTACAACATTTCACATAAAATGTAAATTCTAAAAATATAATTCCATTTCCCTTTTCCATCCTTTGTATTATTATTGTCAAGCATATTACTTCTTCATATATTATGAATCCTATAAAAGTGTTATATTTTTAAGTAGTAATTATCATTTAAAATTTTATTTAAATTGGGGGGAAGCCTTTTAGGTTTACTTATATAGTTACCATTTCCAGAACTCTTCATTCTTTAGTATAAATCCAAGCTTCTGTATGTGTGTGTGTGTGTGTATTTAATGCTGAAAAAGTTGTTTTAACATTCCTTGTGGTGCAGTTCTGCTAGCAACATTCTCTCAGCTTTTGTTCTCTTTATCTTTCATTTATGAAAGATACTTTCTCTAAATATGGGATTCTATGGGACAGATTTTTTTTCTTTCAGCCTTTTTAAAAATGCCCTTTCATTGTCTTTTCACTAGCATAGTTTCTGATTAGAAATTTATTGAATTTTTGTCTTTCTTTCTCTATATATAATGTACCTTTCTTCCCACTGGCTGCTTTTAATATTTTCTTCTTATAACAAATTTTCAACAATTTAATGATGATGTCTTTTGCGGTGGTTTTGTGAGTATGTGTGCTCACTCTGCTCAGGGCTCATTGAACTTCTTGAGTCTCTGGGTTTATAATTTTTATCATATTTTTAGCTATTACTTCAAATAATTTTTCTGTCATCCTTCTCACCTTTCTCTCATCTGGAACTCTAGTTACACAAAAATTAGAATACTTGGTATTATCCTACAGATCACTGAGGTTTTTCCCTTTTTTTAGTTTTTGTTGTTATTTGTTTTAGTTTTTTTCTTCACGTGCTAGACTCTACTGCTGTGTCTTCAAATTTACCAATCTTTTTTCCTGAGTGCCTAATCTGCTTGAGTGTTAATCCTACCAAGTGAAATTTTTACGTCCATTGAAATTCCCTATTTTTATATCTTTAATTTCTCTCTTTCAGTATATGGAGTATATTTATAATTATTTATAATGTTCTTGACTGCTAATTCTACCATCTTTGTTATTTCTGGCTTTGTTTATGTTGACTGACTTTTTTCCTGGTTGTAGATTACATTTTCCCACTTCTTTGTATGTTCTAGTTCCCTTGCTAGTTCCCAGGCATTTTCATGATTTTCCTGTCTACTCCTTAGATGCTGGTGTTCCCCAGGATGCTCTTATTGATTCTTCCTTTTCTGCTGTACATACTCCCCTGGGGTTATTTTATCCATTCCCATAATTTCGACTACCATCTTTATGATGGCATATCCCAATTATAACTTCTGCTGTCCAGATCTCTCTTCAGAGCCCTAGAATCATATATATATATATGCGTGTGTGTGTATCTATGTATTTGTGTGTATATATATACACACACATGTACATACATATGCATATATTTGTACATATGTGTATATATGTGTGTGTGTATATATATACGTATATATACATATATATATATGACTGCTACTCTACTTCTCCACAGAGATGTCCAGAATTACCTCAAACTCAACATATGCAAAGTGAATTCATCAAATTCCCCCTCAAAAGCTGTTAAATATCCTGTATTCCCTAACTCAGTGAATGGCATCACTAGCTTATAAATCTGTGACTCATCCTTCTCCTTCTCTGTAATAGATATTGTAGATCCCCCTTGCCAGCCTTTGGTCTCATTTTCTGGGCAATCACCTCAGTTTTCATTGGGATATTCACACCTCCTCATCACAATTTGGGGGAATCTGATTCCTTTGGGTCTAGGGGCAGGGCATATGTCTTTATCATAAAATAATTAGCCTCATATCATCCCCTGGCCATGTATAGACACATGGACCAATTCTTGAGGCTTCTGGGAAAGGTGTTTTCTTTCTTTTCTGAAAAAGTTTTCAAAAATTACTTTTTTTCCTTTTCATGTACCCAGATGGTGAAACTTAAAACCACAGGAATTTTGACCATAGGCTAATACTAAGGAAGGAAAAGCAAGGTAACAAGAGAGAAACATGACATCTTTGAACTGTTGAATCATTCAGCTCTGTAGCCCACCTTTTCATTGGACTTTCTATCAAAGACAGGTAATACTGATTTATTGATTAAGCCAGGTGGAGTTGGGTTTTTGCTGCTTGCAACCAAAAACATCATAATTAATAACTTTCATTCACCTTTCACCCCCAAAACAGGCAATTGCTCACTAGGTTCTATTAATTCTCTTTTAATTAGTGTCTGATTACCCTCAATTCTGTCACTGGTGTCATTGTCACTGTCAATGCCTTAGTTCAGGCTCTCCTCTTTTTTTAAATGCATAAAATGCATTTCTAAAATACATATCTTATCAAAATTTCATCTGCTTACAGTCCTGGCATGAGTTTCCATTGCTACTAGAAAAGAATCGCATTCCTTAGCATATTGTATAAGATTCTTTAGGATCTAAGCAGTTTCCCTTTTTCTGTGTCTCCTCTCACCACTCCCTCAACCCCAATTCTACCAACAAAGCTGAACTCTGCATAATCAAAATACTGTAGTCTCATGCCTCTAGCGCTTTGCTCTTGCTGCCTTCCACCTCCACCCCCAATGCTCCCACCCACTTCTCTCTTCCCCTTCCTCCACCAAAATGCACAAACACACTGACACGCTGACATGACATGCAGTCGTCTTCAAATTCAAATGTCCTTGGTAGCATCTCCTGACCTTGCTTGAGTCTGGGGCACTGTGTATCAAAACGCCTGCTGTGCTTTCCTATTACAGTATTTATCACACTGAGTCCCTTTGTTTACCTTTGTTCTCTGTCCACCACAAGCACCTTGAAAACAAGGAATGTTTCTTTTATACTCTTGAATCTCTACTTCTGAGAACTAATAAAGTGCCTGGGACATAGTATACTCAATAAATGTTTTTTTGAATGAGTAATTATGTGGTCTACAAGCATAAAGATTTCTGATCTTGAGATTCTGTTTGGAAACCTCAATTTTTCTTCCAGGAAATGTGTTTCTGATTTATAAACATTAATCTTTTTCTCCCAGGGTATGGGTTTCTAGCTAGGCAGAGAAGGAAAACAAAAGAGCTTGGGACAGGTTGCCTTTAGTACTTTAGAGATCTAGTAACTGTATCCTGCCTTTTGCCACCCTCCTCCACCACCAATTCACACCTGGGTGACCGATATGGGTGTAGACTTAGCTGACCAGCCCAACAGCATACTCAGACCTTGGTTCAGACTTCTGTTATTGCCAAATGAAAGTTTGCCAATATATGTAAACAATTTTTAACGTCCTACGTATCATTTCAATTTATGTAGATTTCTTAAAAATCGTAGACCTTAAATCTGGATTATTTTATACTGAGCAAGTAAAAAATACCAATCCTAATCCTGAACTTTTACCTTTGCTGGTCTTAAGGTTTGACGTGACTAAGTGCAAAAAATTAACTGTGGGATTCCGGCAGTATTTCTTATAGTTTGACCACTTGTTAGGTTACTGGAAGCAACTTTCTACAAGTCTTAGTTAAAACAAAACAAAACAGAACAAAACAAAACTTGAATTTAAAGCAGAGAAGATTCGTTTGAGGGGAGGGAAGAAAATGGGTATTTGTGATTCAGAATTTTAAAAGAAAATTAAGCAGCACGGAAGACAGAAATAGCGACAGGAAGTCAGACTTCACTGGGTACTTGTGAGTGGTGAAGTTAGGAGCTGGGGGTGGAGCGAAGTAGGAAGGACGAGCTGAGGGCGGGATCATCTCTAACAGCACCCTAAAACAGGAAGGGCCTTGTTCAGCCGGCAGCAGCAAAGAACACGTTCTCCTCCTCAGTGTGTCGGTGACCATAGTAACAGTAGGGGGGAGGGCGACCCTCTCTCCTTGAGCATGCGCAGTGCAGAGAGAGCCAGGTAGCATCCTCATCGACGATGTTTCCCCTTTTCCTTCAGTAGGAAAACTACAACTCCCAAGAGACAACTCCGCGTCGCGTCACCGCCTCCCGCCGTGGCCCTGCCTGGTCCCCTCCCTCCTGTCCCGCCCTCTCGCTAGTCCCCTCCCCTCTCTCCTAGAGTGTGTCAGTGACCCAGAGGCGGTGTGAGGCGGAGGTACCGTCGGGGGGCGCCGCCGCGGCCGCCGCCTCCACCAGCAACCCCAGCTGCGTCGCGCGTTCGGATTTGCCTTGAGCCCTCCGGGAGCGCACCACAAAGCGGGCCCCGCTTCTTTCCCTTCGCCCGCGGTTCCTTGGCACTCGGCTCCGCGGCCAACTTCCCTCGCGGGGCTTGGTCGGCTAGCGAGGAAGGCGGCGACCGAACGCTAGGCTGTCTGCTCGCGCTCCTGGCGTACGCTCACTTCACCCCCTCGCTCCGGGTCTCGGGGCCGTGCTGGGATTGCGGCCACCAGCAATTGTCCGGTGAGCGTGGCCGCGGCGCGGCACGGGAGGGATGGTGACGGGGCCCGCGAGGGGTGCGGGCAAGGCGGGCGCGCAAGTTCCTCGGCGGCTGCCGGAGGCGACTGCCCGGCTCTCCCCGCCCGCCTGCGCGCCCCCGCGCTGGAGGCGGCCGGGAGCGGAGTTTGCGGCGCCGGCATCCCGCGCCCTCGCAGGAGGAAGCGCCTTTGTCAGGAGCCTTCCCGACGCGCCCTCCCCCTCTGCCCCGGAGTCCGGCGCGCGGCGGCCAACTCCGAGCCCCGCGCTGGGCCGCATGCTGCGGGAAGGGAGCTCCGCGGGGGCGGCGAGGAAGATAGAATTGAAAGAGAAACAAAGAGGGCAGTGGGCTTTCCTTTTGTTTGTGCGAATCTGCTAACTTCTTTCTCCTTCCTTACATAACGCAGACTTCCAAGTTAGTCATTCTTTTTATTGTTGCGATTATTGTCATCTTTCCTGCGTGTCTCTCGCATTTCCTTTCATCTCTAGATCTCAGAGCGTTTAAAAACACTAATTAATTACACCTCTGGGGTCCCAAGTTAATATGCCCGTTTTCGTAAGTGGTAAACTGAGGTCCGGAAGAGCTCTCGAATTGATGGATACTCTTGATCTTCCGCCACGTCTAGTGTCTGAGAACCTGAAAGCATTTATGAGTTAGAACTCGTTCTCCAGTGCCCCATGGAAAAGTTAAAGATGTTCATTTTAGTTACAGGTTAACTGAAGTCTAAAAGAAGTCTGGGTAATTGTTGGATAGTTCAAACAATAATTCTTCTTGAATAGTATTTGAATCTTAAAACCTCAAAGGACTCTTGGAAAATGCTGTAAATCATAAACTCACCTCACCATCTACTTTTATTTTTTGTACACTCAGGTCTCTTATGAGACAAGGCAACAAGAGGGCAGAGGTGTTTTTTTTTTTATGTAGATTTGACAGATATTAATCACTACACACAAGGAAATGTGTGTCTTGGTTTTAACAGCATCAACAACCTTCCCATCGTGTAGTCATCCAGCAGTATGTTAACAAATAATTGAGAGAGCATTTTGTCCATAAGGTGCTGACTGTGCCATGGGCTGAAGCTTTAAGTGTTTGAAAAGGTCATCTGTCTGTTTTGGTTCAAAGGCTGTGTACTTTTCTTCCTCTGCAGAATGTTGTTTTGTTTTCATAGCCGCTGATCTTTTGTTTCAGAACTGGCTTTGTCTTTTTCTACATTGAATATGTATTATAATTGAGAAGAGATGTGAGGTGCTGGTGTTGTTGTTTTTTTTAATTTGTATTGTAATGTGAATTTAAATTTTTGAATTGTGGAGAAGTTTCAGTCTTTCAGTTCTTCTGTTGCAGTTTGTTTCCTTTTAAACAGGAAATGTTTTCTCAGCGTGATCAGATTTACATCTCTTAAAACATTGTATTGTACAAATACATGAATTCCTTTTGTACAAATCCACAGCCTCTTCTGGAGGAAAATGCTTAATTCTGAGGACAAGCTTATTTACTTTGGTAGTTAAACCAAACTGAAGGGTACCAAAAATTTAAATTAAGCATCATTTCTATTGGCTGTTTGCTGAGATGAATAATGATTAGAACTATAGTAACAGTACTTTCACTTATCCTAATTACTCTTGAATTTAACTTTGTGTAATATAGTTGTCCCCAGATTTTAGATTCTGCTGGTTCCATCAGGAAAGGAAAATGAGACATTTGCTCTTTTCATATTTCTCTCCAATCCTCTAACCTGCCCCCATCCTGTAGTATGTTTAAAGAGGTCTTGAGTTTAAAACAAACAATTGGAAATGGAACAGTTAAGTGTCTGGAAAGTTGCATGTAAGTTGCATGTAGTGAAGTGGTTTAATGCTCTAATAAAGTACGTCATTTAAAAAGAAAACTGTCACCTAGGTTTTCATTAATGTGTTAGATGTGTTAAAATTGCTTTAATGCAATAATGGTAGTATTTATGGACTTAAAGAAAAAGCTAGAAACTGTGTCTTAGTGACAGATTTGGAGTGAAGGAGGAGAAGCTGTGCTCTTCTTAAAATTGTCATTTCAGTGACCTTGCATTTAGTTGGTTATGTGGAACTTTCTCTGAAAGCTTTTATAAACCAGATTTGCCATAGGCATTTGTACTTTAAGGAAGCTACTGACACATCTTTGCTCAATCACTGGTGTCCAGAGGCAGAAGTTAGTGTTGACTGGCAAAGGCTGGCACTGCAGGTTTCCTGATATCTTTGGGCGAACCCTTAAAGAAATGACTGAAAAAGCACAGCATTGAATTCTAGTCAGGCATGTTTCAAGGGGAAGCCTCTGTAGCTTGCTATTTGACTTGTTTCAGCTTCCTTTCAGGTTGTCATAATGTCACTTTGTATATTCAGAGTTTTGTGGTTCTGAATGTGCCTTATGATAGTTATCCAGTGGGTCAGATGATAAGGACTATACTGTAGTAATCCTGCTTTTTTGTCAACAACTGTTTGCATACAGAAATTTCTGGGGCTGATGAAAATTTTAAGCCCAGACTTAGAATTGAACCTATCTTTCTAACATTGTCAGACACATACTATCTTACCATTGCACATCAATATAGACCTATCCTAGTATTTATTAATCAGAAAGATATATGTGGACTATTTTATTACATATATTTAAACTGTACAGTATATATTAAAATTTCAAAATGACCGGTATATGATGGCACCAAGATGGTCCCAGGAGTTTCTTTGGAAAAATCATATTCCAAAAGTTACATTTATGTCATTTAATTACGAATGAAACAAATTTAAGAGCCAGTGGAAGGAAGTAAGAGGAAAACCAACAGAAAGAAGGAAACCTGATGAAGATGTTTTAAAGAGTACAATATAAAAGATTCCTGGCAACATTATATAAGGGACAAAATTCTAGCTAAAAATTTATAAACAGTGAATTCCACTTAGCACTTTCTGTTTATAGATTTCTAGCCATCTTTTCCAGATTCCTTCTAAATATATTACACAGAAAAAGTAAACAGAAATCATTCTTCAAAGGGATTTGGGTTGTTGGAGATTTTTTTACACATGTGGTAAGGGGGTGGGTGGGTTAGTGTTGTTTTTCTTTAAGTTTGACTTCTGCCAGAGAAGATTTCCCCCACAGTAATGTGTGGGAATCTCAAAACAAGAAATATTGGTCACTGAAACTAAATATAATTTCAAGTTATGCCACTAGCTTTTTCTTACATTATCTTGAAAGACCACTTCCAATTTTCTTTTCAAAGGTTGAAAATAATTGCCTAACATATTACACTTAGTAGGCCTTACATATTTTCCATTGTTGCTGAATTAATTTGCAAGTAATAAAGAAGCCACATTGATTTCTTGAGGGAATATCAGGGACATTTGTGATTTTTTTTTTTCCTTTTTAAATAGAAATAAGTAATCAAAACATGAATATCTGATTGGAGCCTTTCAGTCAGCATAGCTTCCTTCAGAAATAAACTTAGAGGAAAAGAGCTTTGTCAGGTAATTTAAGAGAAATGAATTGTAAATGAGTCTAAGAAAATGTGGGGTTTTTTTCCAGAATGTGTAAACAGTGTTTTAGATTTTTTTTCTTTGCTGCAGTAAACTTTCAAAGCACCAGAATTCTACATAGTACTCCTTGTATTAGCTCTGTAAGACTTAGACACCTCGAATACCATTTACAGAAAAACAGGATATGTTGTTGTTGCCTATAAAAGGGAAAATCCAGACATTTGTCATTCCCCAGTTAATCTTGACCATTCATGTAGCTAAAAAAAAAAAAAAAAAAAAAAAAAAGTTCTAAATTCAATACACATGTAATTTACTTTTCAAAGAATTTATTACTGATTTTTCTTTTATAATGAACCCTTGGGATGTTGCCAATTCTAAAAATATGTAGTCCCCTACTTTCCCACCATCTTCTGCAGTTTCTTTACCTATCATTTTTTGGCTAAAATTTGCTTTCTCCCCTAAATTGTCTAAAATGAACTAAGAAAAGTTTACACATATTTGAGAAGAAATGCAGTCAGTTATTTATTATGCTAAATTTCATCATACAGGGTGCATTGCATTTGTTTTGGAGGTAGAAGTATGCTTACTTTGAAAGGGGGGAGCTAAAGCAGGGATAGCAAATAAATTTCACCTTGGGTTCCAAATCTGGTTGCTTGGTGGTGGCTCTCTGCACAATATTTAGAAAACTGGGAGTCCCAGTTCAGACTTAACAGGAAAGAGTGCTGTGATAGCAATTTCTGCTATTGAGTGGGCCGTGGACTTTTGACATGAATGCCAAATATTCATTAAGTATTTATTGGTGTCTTTTATGTGTCAGGCACTGGTCTAGATGCTGATACCACTCACACAGACTAAAAGTAAAAGCTCTGCCTTAATGGTGTTTACATTCTAAACCAAGACACAGGCAATAAAATAAATAAGTAAAATACTTGATGTTTTTTGTTTTGTGTGTGTGTGTGTGTTTTTTAAAGGTTTCATTTATTTGACAGAGAGAAACACAGCCAGCGAGGGAACACAAGCAGGGGGAGTGAGAGAGGGAGAATCAGGCCTCCCGCCAAGCAGGGAGCCGGACAGGGGACTCGATCCCAGGTCTCGGGGATCATGACCTGAGCTGAAGGCAGTCACTCAACCAACTGAGCCACCCAGGTGCCCCAATACTTCATGTTTTAAGGATAAATGACTTCATTTTTTTAAAAGACTTTATTTATTTATTTGAGAGAGTGAGAGAGCATGAGTGAG
The DNA here is from genome assembly GCA_004023965.1 of Spilogale gracilis. Classification (NCBI taxonomy): domain Eukaryota; kingdom Metazoa; phylum Chordata; class Mammalia; order Carnivora; family Mephitidae; genus Spilogale; species Spilogale gracilis. Next base: position 14,535 of record PITA01003836.1, on the reverse strand, counting down.
GTTAGGGGGTGTGGGTGGAGGGAGAGGGAGAAGCAGACTCCCTGCTGAGCAGTGAGCCCTGATGCAAGGCTCAATCCCAGGGCCCTGGGATCATGACCTAAGCCAGAGGGGGATGCTTAACCGACTGAGCCACCCAGGAACCCCAAATGACCTCATTTCTTCAAAAAGTAAATAACAAGAAATAAGAAAAGGAGAGGAAGCTCTAAGATTAAAAGAGACTTAAGAGGCTTATCCACCAATGTAGCGTATGGACCTTAGAACCTATTTTGAGCAAACTAACTACAAAGATGTTTGTTAAAAATTGGGGAAATTTGGACATTAGATAGTTGATTAACAGGAACTGTTAGTTTTTGGAGGTGTGATAATGTATTATGGATTTTAAACAGTCCTTTTAGAGGTCTATGTATTTGTGGATTAAAATATGTTTGGGTTATTGCTCTGAAATAATTTGGAGGGGAGAGAAGCATAGATGAAACAAGATTGGCCATGTATTGAAAGTTGTTGAAGGTAGATGATGGATATCTCAGGTATAGTCTCTTTCATAGTCTCTCTACTTTTGTGTATGTTTGAAAATTTCTGTAATGAACAGTTTTACACACACACACACACACACACACACGAGAAAATAAAGCAGAGAAGGGGAAGAAGGGACGTATGGGATATGATAGGAGGAGGATGTAGAACAAACATCATTGAGAAGGTGATACAGATTTGAGTAAAGACCTTAGGAGGTGAAGGAGTAAACCTTGCAGATATTCCTGGGGCACGACACGGGCAAAGAAAACCACAAGTATGATGGCCATGAGGTGGAGAAACTTGACTAGAATGCAAGAGACTACAAGACTAGTGTGACTGGGTTAGAGTGAGAGAGTAGCAGGAGATTGGTTAAGAAAGGTAAAGGGAGGGGCCAGGAGACCAGATTGTATAGGACCTGGTTGGTTATCCATCCTTGCTTTAAAGTAAGGGCATTTATTTTATACACTTAACTAAATCTACTTTAGTCATCCTAAAAGCTATACACTTATTTCAAGAATACCAGCATTAATCCAAATATTTTTGGAAATACCTTTTTTTGGTAATTGCCTTCTAAGCCAGTTGAAGAGCCACACATGAAAATAGCTCAGTACTTTATATCTGCTCCTTGTTTTTAAGGAAAAAGGGGTATTAACCACATGATATCTCATTTCATTTATCAGACATGACTCAGAAAGGATTTTGGATAGAAAGAAATTGGAAATAACTTCAGGCTGTTTCTAAAATTCACATCCACTCTGAGAAGGCAGTTATTATTTCTAAAAATCAGATCTACCCATACACTGAAAAGGAGTTTTAATAATGTTTTGGACAGTTGTAGCATCGTTTAGAATAAGGATCTAACCTCTGAGAGTGACTAATATGGAAGAGATTATTACACTCATTGAGATATTTAAGTATTGTCTGATGCATTAAAACGCATACATATATACACTCAAGACCGCGCACATTTCTTAATAATTAAGTAATCAAAACATTCATTGCAGATTAGTTTCCGTGTCCGTGTATTCAAAACTAAAGAGATAGCATTTATAATGTAATCAAGTTGTATAACTTTCTCGTTGCTATAGCATATACTTGGGGAAGTGAAAGACTAGCTAATCTGGCTTTTAAGTCTCATATTCATCTTTAGTTCTCAGATTAGTAGTTGGTTGTGGAACATTACGATTTGCCATAATAAAGAGCTGTGTATAAATCTTTTATTATAGAAAAATTGATCTCATCCTCCAAATGTTTGAAAGTCCCGCTCAAAAAACCCTCCATAAATACAGATTTTTAAAATTTTCTATTCATGGGACCGTATACATGTGGAGATCACTAATTTTGAATGGTTTTATACTAAATTATTTAAAATGATAAATGCTTTTCATTTTTTGTAGGGCTAAGTTTTCCAACCTGAGAAACTAAACTTATTCAGTGATTTTTACTGTGTTGATAACATTGAATCTAAAAAAACATTTTTTTAGTTAATTAGGCTTAATAGGAGGGCACGATATTTTTTCTTGTATTTTTCATCATTAATATGTAGAATTTAATGGGATGAGGTAGAATTTGTAAATAAAATTTATTAATTTTTATAATAAATAATTTATAATAAAATAAATTTATTATTATATAATAAATTGCAGGGACACCTGGCTGCCTCAGTCAGGAGAGCATGCACTCTTATGAGTTTGAACCCCATGGTGGGTGTAGAGATTACTTTAAAAAAATAAAATCTTAAAAAAAAATAACAGAATAAGTTGCATAAGTGACCACTAAGAATATAAGTATGTAGTAGTATAAGGAATTCTTTAACAAAGCTCCCTATTTGAAACATTTTTCTGAAAATTCTTTAATTTCTTTAATTCAACCAGAGTTTTTGGTTCTTTTGGTGTGATTATATACGTAGGTGTACGTATAGATAAATAGAACCTTTCTTCATTACATACTGTATATATTGTCAGGATTTAGATGTGAGGCTGGATGATTTAATGTATTTTTAAATACTTGCCTGTTGGCATATAACCAAGAGCCCATGTTTAATTCCTGGGCTTTCCATTAATTCTGAAGGTCTTTATAACCTATCTTTGATTTACCTGTAAAATACAATAAAAATAATAATAGCTTTTCATGAAGGACTTTGAAATTCTATGATGGGACCATCATGATGTGTGGCTCATTTTAGAAATTGTTTCCAGTCTGTTGATTTGGTGGTAGGATTATGAATCTGTTTTTCATTTCCATTTTTGTGGAATAAATAACTTATGGTGGAAGAGAAAGAGGGGGAGGGGGAGAGAGGGAAGGAAAGAAAAAATTGGTTCTCACAAAATAGTAAACATGTCCATAGATAATTCTTGTAACTTGGATCTACTTAAGTGTCCATGACTTAATGAGCTAAGACTCAAATTTATAAATTAAGTAGAGAAGAGTAATAATAATACAGCTTTCATTTCAAAAAAAAAGATGCTTTGCAAAAGGGACATCTTAAATTTCACGTTGGCTTAAACTTTGTGACCATGATAAAACCTGTATTTATTTTGGGAAATAATAATGAATTGATAATAAGGTTAATGATGGTGATGATAATTAACTCAGTTGGGGCAGTTGGGTGGCTCAGGTGGTTAAGTGTCTGACTCTTGATTTTGTCTCAGGTCATGAGTTGAGTCATGCTCCATGCTCAGCAGGGAGTCTACTTCTCTCTCTCTCTCTCCCCCTCCCTCCCATCCTCCCCCTCCTTTCCACCCTCTCTCTCCCTCTGTCCCTATTCATCTGCTCACCTGTGCACGTGCACTTGCACTCTCTCTCTCAAATAAACCACTCTATTGTAATTATAATAAATTCAGTCTATTAAACTGTAGATTTTTGCAGCATCAGGTTCCAGGATGTTCTTTTCAACTTGTGCTTTGCAAGATATTAGTATTCCACATCTCTGCAGCTCTCACTTCATCCCTCTCTTACTTTCATCTCTTCCTCACTTTGTTACTGGATTTATTTATTTTCCTTTGCTTGCTTTAGTGCCCATTGCTTTTCCACCATGTTTTCTATATGTCTTCCATTTTTTATACTTACAGAGTGGGCTTGGAATGAATGAAGGGTCTTAAAGAAGTAACAGGTAGGTGACAAATGTAACACATGTCCTATTTGTCTTACCTACTTAGCTTCTTTTTATGTTTTCTAGCCCCACTTTTTTGGTGTGTGTTCTAATGGAGAGATAGTATATCCCGTCAGCTAAGGCACCAAAGAGATAACTCTGTGACCCAGAGGACACACTACTTTTTGAACTGAATAATGTAGGAAATAGTTGTAAACTCATTGAATTGAAAGCCCAATAAGTTAATTCTGCATCTCTCCAGATCCTTACCTAAACTAGCAAAATTTGATAGAATTGACAGCTTAGAATTTCAAAGGCCATTTTCAGCTCTTTTCCAAAAACGTCAATCAGGGACTGCATCATTACTGTAATAATAAATGGCCTTGGAAAAAAACTGTGTCTGGACTTCTGATAAGGTGCTTTTTTTTTTTTTTTAAGATTTTATTTATTTATTTGACAGAGAGAGAGATCACAAGTGGGCAGAGAGGAGAAAGCAGGCTCCCTGCCGAGCAGAGAGCACGATGTGGACCTTGATCTCAGGACCCTGAGATCATGACCTGATCTGAAGGCAGAGGCTTTATAACCCACTGAGCCATCCAGGCGCCCCTGATAAGGTTCTTTTTGACGGTTAAGAGGAAAGGATAAAAAGATCAGTAATGTGGTAAAAAAGTTTGTAAGTTCTCCGTCCTTTCGTGGGATAAATTATAAGATGATTGGCCCTGATTTTTTGCCAGTTAGATGTTCCTTGTAGTGTTCAACATGTCAATTGGCTTAATCATTAGAAGGCATCATAAAGTTTAATTTTATTTTTTTAATAATAAGTGAAAACAATTGGAGGTGCTTTGTTGGTTCCTCAAAACCTTAGTGTTGGATTTTTGGTTCTTGGCAGATAATATCCACAGTACTTCATGTTCTCTGAGTCTGTGTCATATTTAATGAACTGCATGTACAGGAAGTACTAAAAGCTGATTTTCTTTAATTTAGACTACAGATAACATAATAGATTTTTCTTTGAGTTGTTTCTCACTACCATTCTGTAAATTTAACAAAAGACCAAAACATCCAAATTACAAAAAAAGCTAAGTTTATCTTTCATGAGAAAATGTGTTAAATGTGTGTTTCATAAAGAAATGGTTGCTTCTAACTAGAACACAGCTATATAGACAGACTTCATGTATCTGAAAGCTTTTTAAAATTTACTTGCTGCTTTACTGTAATTTTCATTTAAAATGGGATGATTCAGCCTCTGAACTAAGTCCTGTCAGTTCACCAAAGGAGCGATGAATTTTGAGTTAGGCCCTTCAGCTAGCTGTTCAACCTAGATCATGTCTGTGACTTCAGTGACACCAGACCTTTTTTAAAAAATTCACCACTGATACTTAGTTAACAAAAAGAAAGTCGCATTTTGTTAAAACTTGTTGATGTGTCTCTTTTAGAAATGGTATACCAGTTTATTTGTCAACAGTTTAACTCTTAAAGACCAGTCTTTAAAGGCTTTAGCCAGAATCTGCCTCCTGAAGCTATCTGTAAAGTGGCTTCCAAAAAGGATTTGCTAGATTTCAGAACTGAGTAGGTTGTTAATGATTCAGTATGCCCCCTCATTCTCCTCCTACTTCTTAAATTGAAAGCTCCTTCAGAGCATCTAGGTGCCCTGAGTCATCATGGCTAAAACTCTAAAGAATTGTCATGTGGAAAAACTCACCGTGAAGTAAAATTGTCAGAAAACAATCTGAGTCAGAGATCATTCACTGATCACAATGATACAACCTAAAGATTGTGGGCTTCATTTAAATCTTTGAATGTACTTATATGTTAGTTGTTGTTATAGGACTTATAAATTATGACGACTTGTTTATTCTCAGTTAAATTTAATTGGCTTAATTTTTGCTATTATATGAAAAGGATTTTCTCTTTTTTTATTGAATAAATGTATCAGAGAGGAAAAGCAGGCAGATTCTGGATAAAAACCAGTATACCAAAAGTCAAGAGATTTAGAGTTCTGGTGCATTTATTTGGTGTGTGACCTGTATTTCATTTAGCCTCCCTAGGCTTTAGTTCCCTTATCTTTACAAGGTTAGTAACTCTATGGTGGCCCTCTTTGGGACCAGCTCATGGCAGATACACCTAATAGCTGACTCCACATCAGCTCATGCTCCCTTTTTGGTACTACACTATCAGCAGCTACATGGTTGGCATTCTAGATGAAATCTGTCACCTCAACCTTATAAGGTCTCTAGTAACTCCATGATTCCATGGTTTTAAATGACTTGCCAATAAAAAGTCTTTTTCTTAGTCTTTACTGTTTTTTCACATTGAACAATCAGAGTTGAAACTTATGTGAATTAAGAATTCTTTGTAGTCAGAGATAGCATGTTTGTTTTTCATGTGGTACTATAGACTGAATGTTTGTATCTTTTGTATCCAAAATTCACATGTTGAAACCTAAGTCCTAATAGATGGTATTTGGAGGTAGGACTTTGTGACAGGATTAGCTCATAAGGTCACAGTCTTCATGAATGAGATTAGTGATCTTATAAAAGAACTCAGATATCCCTCACTCCTTCTGTCAATGTGAGGACACAGTGAAAAAAAGATGACATCTATGAATCAGGAAGCAGGCCCCTCCCCAGACACCTAATCTGCTAGTTTTGATCTTGGACTAACCAGTCTCCAGTACTTTGAGAAATAAATCTCTCTTGTTTATAAACCATCCATTCTGTGGTATTCTGTTAGAATAGCCCAGATGACTAAGGTATATTGTGATGTTAAAAACAAATGTTGAAGGAGGCACCTGAGTGGCTCAGTTGGTTAAGTGTCTGACTCTTGGTATCCGCTCAGGTTATGATCTCAGGGTCCTGAGATCTAGCCCAAAGTGGGCTCCTCGATTAGCAGTGAGTCTGCTTTTTTCCCTTTCCCTCTGGCCCTCCCATTGTTCTCACTCTTTCCCTTCCCCCTTCTCTAAAAAAAATAAATAAGTCTTTAAAAAAATATTGGAGAAAATTCTTGGGAACACTTAAAGTTCCAAGTGAAGTGGAAACATTCAAAAGAGTTAGTGAGGACTTGTTTTAAACGCATTTCAACTCCAGGGCACCTGGGTGGCTCAGTTGGATAAACGACTGCTTTTGGCTCAGGTCATGATCCTGGAGACCCAGGATCTAGCCCCACATCAGGCTTCCTGCTCAGCGGGAAGCCTGCTTCTGCCTCTCTCAGTCCCTCTGCTTGTGTTCCCTCTCTCGCTGTGTTTCTCTCTGTCAAATAAATAAATAAAATCTTTTTAAAAAACAAAAACAAAACCTCGTTTCAACTCCTAAATGTTTCGATGGCAAAACTTTAGGTTAGTGAGGTTCAAAGTAATATGTCTGTCTGAAGGGCACATAGTGAAGCAGTATGAATACTAGCCTGAGAAGCAAACGGCCTGACTTCTAGCTCTGCAAACTGTTTTTTAGCCTGGTTAGTGCCTTCACCTATATAATGCTATCATACCATTGCTTCTCACACATTAAGTATTTTACAAATTATCTGGGGGTCATATTAAGATGAATTTTTTGATTCCCTAAGTCTGGATGAGTCTTGAGAGTCTACTTTTTTTTTTAAAGATTTTATTTATTTATTTGACAGAGAGAGGTCACAAGTAGGCAGAGAGGCAGGCAGAGAGAGAGGGGGAAGCAGGCTCCCCGTGGAGCAGAGAGTCCGACCTGGATCCCAGGACTCGAGATCATGACCTGAGCTGAAGGCAGAGGCTTTAACCCACTGAGCCACCCAGGTGCCCGAGAGTCTACATTTTTAACAAGCTCCCAAATGTGTTGTTTCTGTATACCATGGAACATATTTTATAGAACTATTGTGATGGTTTGATGTTCTTCTGGTTGGGTCTTTACATCTTAACTCTACTTCTTTTTCTCTGACTCCTTCACATGAAATTTTATTAAATTTGTTTTTGAAGCCTCATTTCTCTAGGTTCATTCCCTATTTTCTCAGTCTGATGGCTCCTTTAGTTTTGCTGTTTTTCCCTTCCCAGAACCAACTTCATAGGTGGTCATTCAAGTTCGATATAAAGAAAACTTTGATATAAAGAAAACTGGATTTGAATCCTTGTGCCACTGATTAACAGCTCTGCTACCTTGGGCAGTTGACTTAGTTTACTTAACCTCTCAAAGCTTTGAATACCTTCTTAGTAGGGTTGTTGAAAGGAATAGAAATATGTAAAGTCCACAGCACAATGTCAGGCTTAATGTAGGTCATCAAAAATTGGAAGCTGTTTTTATTCCTCCTGGCATTTTGATTTGTAGAGGTGGACGAAGAGAGGGAAAGATCTATTCCCCAGCCCAGGACCTCCCTCTTGTGTGCCACATACAGTTTTCAACTGTCTGCTAGATCTATTAATCCAAATTCTTTAAACTTAACCATTGTCAAGAAGATCTCTTCATTCTTTTTTCAGTATCTGTTCTGCCTCCTTCAATCCTGATGGAAGTTAAGGTTTTGCTCTATACATGTCCAAGTCAGGAATTTGTCAGTTCCACCTTGATTTCTGATTTTCTCCAAGTACTGCTTTTCTCTACTCATTTCCACATTCCCCTTTACCTGGGCTCTGTATTCTTTCATCTGGGCTCTTTTTATCTGATCTTGTTGGTTCTAGTCTCCTCATGTTTTTCACATCATTTTCCTCCTCATACATCCTCCATAGTGCTTTCAAAGTTATTTTCCTAAATTTTTTTTTTCTTACAACCAATATTTCTTAAATGCTTCTTATGTAGAAGGCACTGTATAGGCATTGAGTATATGGTGAGAGAACAGAATGACACAGTTCCTAATGAAAATCATAGACTAGGAAGGGCAATAGATACTAAAAACAACTAAATCAGAACAGGGTGCTGAGAGAGAATAATAGGAGGGGACCTGTGTTATATTGTATATTGGATGGTTAGAGAACACTTTCTAAGAAATTAACATTTAAGCTGCTATCTCAAGAATGAGGATCCCGTAAGGCAAAGAGCAGGGAATGTTGTTCCAGGCTGAGGGTGCAGCATGAGCTAAGATGCTGAGTATATATATATTTTTTTAAAGATTTTTTTATTTATTTGACAGAGAAACACAGCCAGAGAGGGACACAAGCAGAGGGAGTGAGAGAGGGAGAAGCAAGCTTCCTGCCAAGCAGGGAGCCCGATGTGGGACTCGATCCCGGGTCTCCGGGATCATGACCTGAGCCGAAGGCAGTCGCTTAACCAACTGAGCCACCCAGGCGCCCCAATGCTGAGTATATTTTAAAAGTGAAATGGTAAGACATTGTCATAGATAGGATATAGAAAATGAGGGAGAAGGAGTTACTAAGGATGTCCAGGTTTCTGGTTTGAGCAATTACTGGGTTATTGTAGTGCCATTTACTGAAATAGATTAGGGATAGGATAGTTTAGGACAGGGGGGTAGAATCATGACTCTGGTTTGTCAGGTTTGAGAGTCTGAAAAAAATAAATGTAGTATGTTAATCCATTCTGGTTTTCCAGTTAAGCATTTGACCCTTGGTTTCAGCTCAGGTCGTGATCTCAGGGTGGTGAGATCAAGCCCCATGCTGGGGTGGAGTCTGCTTAAGACTCTCTTTCCCCTTCTCCCTCTGCCTAACCTCTACCTCTGCCCCCAGATCGTGTATGCACATGCACGTACTCCCTCTCCCTCTCAAATAAATAAATAGATCTTCAAAAAAAAAAAATCCAAATTCTGTCTTCGCTTATATAGTCCTTAAATTGTTGACCCTCATCTACCTCTAGCTTCTCTCTTGCTTCTTTTCATTACTATGCATAAGTTATAGTGAAATTCTCATTGTTCTCAACAGTTTTGAACCTTTGCATATGTTATTGTGTAGAATAAACATCTCTGGTTGAGACCTTTTCATCCTTCAAAGCCCATCTTGAATTTTACTCTTTTATATAATTTTCTCCAAGTTCTCCGTGTTTAGGTTAGAGTCTCAGGCTTTTTTTTACTTGCTTTTGTCATCTGGTTAACATTTGGTTAGTACCTCTGTATAGCACTGATCACATTGTATTAGATTTCTCTTTTGACATATCTGGACACTTTTTACTAAACCATGAGCTGTGTGGATCCAGAGATCTAAGCTTATTGTTTTTGTGTTCCTGGGATCTAGTATATAGGAGCTGCTCAATATGAATGAGTGGATACGTTTCTTCCACAGAGTAGTCTGACCTTGCCTCCTGAACTGGGATGAGTATTCTTTACTTCCATGGGGCCCAGATACTACTTTTTCATATTACATTGACTTAAAATTGTTTTACATACATTTCTTAAGGACAAGAAATGAGTCTTGGTTTTCCTTGTTTATCTCGTGCCCAATACTGTGTTTAGCAATCAGGAAAATTACAGTAGACTATAGTTTCATTGCAGAATATCTCACTAATATAGCCTTCTTTGGATGGGGACTTTGGGGGCTGGAGGTATGAAGAAGGGGGACCCCAATAAAATTATCAGCATATCTCAGATTTGCTTGCTGTTCTTGATAAAAAATAAATGTGTTTAAAATAAAATGAAATCCTTTTATTTCTTTGAAATGGCTATATAGATCACTTACTATCTCCATATTGCTAAATTCAGTGATACTTTTTTTTCATTATTTATCTTACTTGACCTCTCAGCAACATTTGACTTCCTACTTTTTGAAGCATTCTTCTTCACTTCCAGGATGCCATACATCATAGGCCAACACTTTGATGCTGTTGCTTTTTAAAATCTCTTTTAGGAGGTGCTACTGTTCTTTAAGACTCCTAGATTTTTTAACTCCTCAAGGCTTAAATCTTAGGCTTTCTTCTATACTCTATACTCAATGCCTGGGTAATTTCATTTGTATGTTGAAGGTTTTCAGGCTTATATTTCCAGCCCAAGCTCCAGACCTGTATATATAATTGCTTCTAATACTCCATGGATGTCTGAAAATTACCTCAAATTCCCATGCTCAAAGTCAAACTTACGGGAGCCTCAGGAGTACCTGGCTACAGAAGTTGTTGAAGAGTGTTTTATTACCCTTCATAAAAATTAACTTCCAGGGTTATCCTTCTCCCCCACCAAATTCTCTTTAGCAAGAAATAGTTTCTATACTAAAGTAATTATCTAACCGACATTATAAATATCCAAGTAAATAGAAATTGGCTATCAAAAGAACTATAACAATAACTCTTTATTGAACTACTACTATGAGCCAAGTACTTGATCTAATTCTCAAAACAACCCTTTGAGGTGGGTAGTATTATATTGTTGAAAGGTAATAGATTACTGTGTTTATAAGTATTGACTCTTAACCAAGACTTCTCAGGTTCCCATCCCAAATACCAGACCTACCACTTATTAGCTGTATGACCTCTGGTGATTTACTGATCTGGACCACAGTTTCCTTATAAAACAGAGAAACTATTATTTATCTCCCATGAATATAATAAGGAGTTAAAGAACTAATATGTAAAGCTCTTCAAAAATACCTGGTACCTATTATGATAAGCACTGCATGCATGTTAATATTATTACTTATTATATTAGACTTATAGGTGAGATTGACCCTCGGTAGGGTTGGTCCAGGACTTAAAGCTATTAAATGACAGTGCCAGAAGTCAACATAGACAGTCTGACTCCAGAACTCCCTTAAGCACTCTATTTTATTTCATCTCAACTAATAATAATGTATCTCATTCTCTTGCACACAAGATTCTATATTAATGTTCTCACCATGATCATACAAGTATTGTAATTCATTCGTACTCATACCTGGTGTTTAAAATATAAAAGATCTAAAATATGCAGTTAAAATCTCACTAGAATATGATATGAGAAACACAAGGATGTACATCTTAATTCCATATTTTTTTTTTAAAGATTTTATTTATTTGACAGAGAGAAACACAGCCGGAGAGGGAACGCAAGTAGGGGGAGTGAGAGAGGGAGAAGCAGGCTTCCCGCCAAGCAGGAAGCCCGATGTGGGACTCGATCCCGGGTCTCCGGGATCATGACCTGAGCCGAAGGCAGTCGCTTAACCAACTGAGCCACCTAGGCGCCCCTCCATATTTTTCTACATGCATTGTTTTTCTCTTTTTCCTGTTAGCAGTTAAGTCACCAAAATCCCTAGAATGGAGGAGTACTAATTTTATATATTACTCTAACGTGTCTTTAGTTGTTATGAATTACTCTTTTAAATCTTCTTTTGCTAAATATTTTCAAAATGACTTGGAAGCTCAATAATATGTCATATTCACATATTATGGTTAAAATCATTAATTTTTATGGTTATGATTATTACCTCTTTTGAACTCATATAATGATTTGTCTATTTTTAAAAGTCATAGACATTTCAATTTCTCAAGTAAAAGTTTTCCTTTTAAGTTTTTCAGCTGCTTTTTGAATAGGAACTTTGATTTTAGTATTTTGAGGTCTTTGTATTAGATTTTGTATGTAGTTGAATCTGCTTAATTGTGTACTGTTTAGTCCCTGGATCTCATATAGGCCTTTAGTAAAAAACATACATCTGGTTACAGTTTCTATAGATGATTTACTCCCCCACTTCTCCATTGCTTATTATTTCTTTTTTCTATTGTTGGTTTTTTATTCTTATTTCTTTGTGGCCAAAAAAGAAATTCCTTTTTGTTAAGACAATATAAAGGCAGAAGATAAAGTCTTCTATAGTCCTTTGAACTTAGCAAGGAGGGGATCTTGGGAAGGAGAGTGGACTTTGAAAAACAAGAATCATTTATGAAGAAGAGTCTGTTTTACCATGTTTTTGGAACTGAATTCTGTGGCGTAGTGTATTTACTCTTGGGGAAACAAACTGTTGTGACAGAAAACTCCACTCAAACTGGGTTAAGAGGGGAAAAGGTTTATTGGTTTGTGTAAACTGGACGAGGATAGGTGTGGCTTCAGGAGTGGCTCCACCCAAGGCTTTAATAATGTTAAGACTCAATTTCTGTGCATTTCCTGCCTGGCACCACTTCCTCTCTGCTGACTTTGTTCCCCCACTCTACTTGGATAGCAGATAATTTTAATCCCTTCAGCCCTAAATCCCTGCGGGGTCATTTGTATCTAGAAAGAGTGACCATCTATTTCCTAGAAGCCCCAGCAAAAGTCTCACTGCATCATATTGGCTCAGACTGGCCCGCTCTGTGGCCACAGGTGAAACTTGGATTGTCTGGGAGTGAGCCCTATGCCCTGCCCGGCCAATGAGTTTGAGGGTATACATAGTCAACTTCACCAGGAATACATAAACTGTTATTTCCAAAAAGGAAATGAGGATACCATTATTTTATAGGAAGGGTGAGTGTATGCCTCACAACAGAATACAGAGGTCTTTACTCTTGTATATTTTCCATTTTAAGAGGGCTCAACTAAAGAAAGACCAGTTTGATTTTTTTTTTAATTTAGTATTCAGTGCTAATTTGGAATTTGTATGACTTTCCTTCCAAATTACTGTTTTAAAGCAATATATAAATGGGAATTGCTAGGACTTTTAAACTTTGAAGAGCTTTGAGAATATCAAAATTTTAAAATTTGGTGCTACTTTAACAAATTCCATACTCTTAATTTTTCTATTACTTATAGTAATCACATTTGCTGATAACTAGTTCTCGTGGTACACAACAATGTTTTTATGGATTCACATGTTTTTCTAGGTTAATACTTCTTTAATGCCTTAAGCAGACTGGGATTTAGACCAAGAAATTCATAAAGAACCAAGAATTCTAAGGTTCTCTTGTAGACACTCAGGGCCTTGGGGAGAGGAAGAACAGTAAGTGGTGATGAGGGACATTAACAAAGGCTTTATGTATTCATTACTGTAACTGATTTTAGTCTGAAAATGGAAACTCAGTTATTACTGAAAAGGCAAATAAAGTACCTATTGTACTTTTATTTTTAACCTCAAAAGTATGAAAAGAAGTGGAAAATTAAATTTACATTTCAGTTTTTAATATAATCGTTTTGATAGCTCTTTCTATTTTTTTTAAGCTTTTATTTATTTATCTTGTCAGGGGGAGAGAGAGAGAGCACGCACAAGCCGGGGGAGCAGCAGGCAGAGGGAGAAGCAGCCTCCCCTCTGAGCAGGGAGCCCAATGTGGGACTCGATCCCAGGACCCTAGAATCATGACCTGAGCGGAAGGCAGAGAGGCTTAATCGACGGTCAGCCGTGGGTCCCGCTCCTTCCATTTATTATGTTATATTCATATATATGTGAATGAGTACAAATATCCCAATAAGGCTTTACCATCCTATAGTATTTAGGAAATTTTAGGTTTTTCTTTTAAATTTCTTTTTTTTTTTTTTTTAAGATTTTATTTATTTTAGAGAGAGAGAGAGAAAGAGAGAGAGCAGGGGGAGGGGCAGAGAGAATCCCAAGCAGATTCCACACTGAGCACAGAGCCCAACTCGGGGCCTGATCCCAGGACCCTGAGATCATGACCTGAGTTGAAATGAAGGGTTGGATGCTCAGCCAGCTGAGCCACCCATATGCCCCCAAATTTCTTGACACCATAGAAATATTTATGCTTTACTCACAAATTAAAATGAAGACTTCAGAGGTGCCTGGGTGGCTCAGTCAGTTAAGTGCTTCCCTCTGGCTTGGGTCATGATCCTAGGGTCCTGGAATGGAGGCCCACATAAGGCTCCCTCCTCATCTGGGAGCTCGCTTTTCCCCTCTGCCCCTCACCCCATTCATGCACTCTTCTCTCTGTCTCTTTCAATAAATAAAATCTTTTTTTTTTTTTTTTTTTTTTTAAAGATTTTATTTATTTGACAGAGAGAAACACAGCCAGAGAGGGAACACAAGCAGGGGGGGTGAGAGAGGGAGAAGCAGGCTTCCCGCCGAGCAGGAAGTCCGATGTGGGGCTCGATCCCGGGTCTCCGGGATCATGACCTGAGCCGAAGGCAGTGGCTTAACCAACTGAGCCACC
>PITA01003835.1:116552-132801 GCA_004023965.1 Spilogale gracilis | reverse complement strand
ATCCAGCATTGAATGGAGAGGATCCCAAAGCCCCAGAAGAGGGAATCAGTATGACCTGGAAGGAGCTTGGGTGCTTGAATGCCTGCATTGGACTTGCTGTAAACAAAAATTCACTTCTAGTTCAGAAAACCACTGAGATTCAGGGTTTCTTTTTTATAACTAGCTGCTTCACCTTCACTAATAAAATCACCATAACCCCAAAGTTGTTTTCTTTTTTTCACATATTTCCTTCTAGTTCTGATCAACATGGAGTCATTTTTACATAGGTAAAATGTAGCATGGTGTACAGACCATTTTTATTCATTTTTTAGACATATAGATATTTGAAAAATTTTTCCCTAAACATCTATTAATTTCATTTCCGAGGCCTACATAATATCTCACTGGACAAACATGTCCCCAGTTGTTGAACATTTGGTTGTTTCCAATTTTTACTTGAAAGTATCATAAAGAGTTTGTCCCTCTGACACTGGCAAGAAAATATACCAAATGATACAGCAAGATAACACTACAGACATAGAAAAGAGCAGCAAATACGAGGAAGAGGGAAACAGACAAAGAGATAAAGGGAAGTGATTCCTATAATAAGCCCCTCAAGGAAAGCTGCATTTGGACAGTAGAAATTCTCAACCAACACATGTCAGCTCTCCCAAGTGTAGGAGATGGGATTCAATCAGATATGATCTCTAGGCTAATGTGACATGTCATCAAATACAAAACAGCCAGTAAGAGCTTGAAGATGCAAAGTTAATGAAGGAAAAAAAAAGTTTTAGAACTAAAAGACTGGATGTCAGGATGGAAGTGCCCATGTTCCTGGGAAGCCACTGTTCTGTCTCTGCAACACAACTGTATCACTTATGTAGGTGAAAATATTTGCTAAGCTATGAACTGGCAATGCATATGCATGTGGTCAATATTCTGAAATATTATTCTTCGTACTTTTCCTCTGGGTGCTTCCTGTGTTTTCTGTTTGAGTCTTGACACAGACTGTTGAAAGCCCATGCCCGCCACTGTTTGACCTCCAGCCTTATCTTTGGTTTGCAAGTACTGGGTCTGGGTCCCAGACAGATTCATGGCTCTGAGGATTTCTAAAAACATGGCTGGGCTATCAACACTGATATCTGGTGGGAGTGTCTGAGAGGCTCAGTCGGTTAAGTGCCCAACTGGTGATTTCCACTCAGGTCATTATCTCAGGGTGGTGAGATCAAGCCCTGAGTTGGGCCCCCCCTTCAGTGGGGAGTCTACTTTGAGATTCTCTCCCTCTCCCTCTGCCCTTCCCCACTGGTGCTCTTTCCCTCTGAAATAAATAAATAAATCTTCAAAAAACAAAACAACAACAAAACAAAAGCCCTTGCAATCTGGTGGACTGGGGTGTGAACCACAGTAGAGAGAAGGCTACGTGCCCTCAGGATGGTTCCCCTTCACCCTGGGTGGCATGGGACAGGCTGAGAGAACTGGGGCAGGGGGTGGGGTCCAAACCCTGGTGAGGGTCCTCTTGTCACCCAGTACCCTGGGTGCCTCTGAGATTCCCTGGATGGGTCCAGAGACTCAACATTAGATAATACAAAATGGTTCCCCGCTGGCACTCTGAGAGCAAAGAGTCTCAAGCAATAACGATGGTACAAACCTGAGCAGAAGGAAGAACTGTGATTCCTCGGGGCTCTGGAAATTGAAAACTCCCCTCACAAATGAGTGGAGTGCAAGAGGTCTGCTTGCTCCCCGGCTGGGGCTCCGGGGCCATGCTGCCAGTGGGCTCCCCAGCCTGGCAGGCAGGAAGATGTGGGCCCCTCCCAGGATGCCCACCCCAGACAAACAGGATTGGGGTGAAATATATCAAAGCCTGTCAGCTCTCCACTGAGGCCAGCCAGAGAGGACGGAGAGAAGCAGAGGCTGGTGCCCTAGAACCTGTCCAGGGAGAGGGGAAGGCGACAAAATTAGAGCTGCTTCCTGTGGGCAGGAGGAACTCTTCTGCCCCAGACGGATCAGGCAATTGGAAACAAGTTCACTCCACGTAGACATGAAGTGATCCTCTTGGCACATCGGGGCTTGTGACTAAGAAACGTGCCTTCAAGGTATGAAAATATATGAATGCTGTTTTGCTTTGCATTCAGAGTGCTCTGCAAATTGTAGTGCAAGTGTTTAGTATGATCACTATTAATTGCTACAGTAGAGCTATATTCACTTATTTGGTAAGTGTTCATTGTCTACCAAGAGTCAGACACCGTGAAGCCACTGAGCATAGCGAAGGGAACAAAGCCACAAAATCCCTGCTCCTGAGATCCTGGTGCGGACTCCAGCAGAGGGAGGGTGCCAAGCCTGTCCGCTGGTGGCCAAGCGCTTTGAGGAAAAGAAGGCGAGGGGCGCTAAAGGGGTCGGGGAAGGCCTCCCTGAGCAGGACTCACCAGGGCGGAGCCCAGGAGGTGAGGCTCGAGGCTTCGTGAGCTAGCCAGTGCGGAGGAGAGGGCAGAGGCCAGGCGGGTGTGCGGGGAGCCCCCAGGGCCGAGTGGCTGGAGCCCAGCGAGCCGGGCAGGAGGGCGCAGGAGGCCTGGCGCTAAGAGTAGGGGAGGAGCCATTCCCGGGAGGCCACTGGGGGATGGGGGGCGGCCTGTGGACTCCCGGGAGGTGGGGGCCATTGGAGGGCTCGAGGTGAGAAGGCGAGAAATGAAGGCAGGTAGTGGAGGAGGGGAGGGGGTGGGGACTCCTCCCCAGAGAACGGCCTTTCCAGGAAGGACACCGGTGAGCGGGAGAGTGTCGAAATGTGCCCTTCCTCAGAACTCGGGGGATTTTCTTCTTGATCATCATATTTGGTCTCTCAGATTTATTACAGTAGGAAAAACAAAAGATCCGGCAGGACTTCAAGGGGCGGGGAGGGGCCACCATAATTTGTCCATTTTATAGTTCAGGACACACAAAAGACACTGAAAGATTTGTCCATGGTCATAAAACGGAGCAGTGGGGAGAAAGGGCCAGATGTGAGGCCCCGTATTTCCAGCTCCCTCCCCCCCGCCCCGGCCAGGTGTTGCCGCGGAGGGGGGCAGGGCCCTTGGGGAGGGAGCCGGGCTTCCCACCTGTGTCGGGGCCTGCGGGGTGGGGGTGGGGGTGGGCGTGCAGGTAGTTGCCTGGGGCTGAGTCGGCTCCCTCCCTCTCTCCCTCTCTTTCTCCCCCCACCCCCACCTCTGTCTCCCTCCCTCCCTCCCTCTCCCTCTCCGCTCCAGACTGGGAATGAGAACAGCGAACCTCAGGAGAGTCCGAAATAAACAAACAGCAATGAAGTGCTTTGTGGATGGCGGGCGAACGCTAAACAACCGTAGCGCAGCCGGGGAGGTGCGGCATAAACGCCGACGGGAAGCCCTCTGTGGCCGTGACTCAGGGTGCGCGCGGCCAGCGGGGCCAGGAGGGTTCCGGCCGCGGCCCCCCGCACCTGCCGGGGCTGGAGCGCACCTCCCCGCGGGCCCGCAGCCGCTCACTGCGGAATTACCCGGCCCGGGACGTCCCTGAGCCGCGGGCTTCGGACGGATCGCCCCTCTGCCGGGATGGAGACCACCACCGGAGGAAAACAGATGCCTGGGGGAGGGGGAGCGGTGGCCGTCGCCCACCCCGACCCCCGCCTTGCGCGCTCTCCGGGGCTCCCAAGGCTAAACACCGCTAACGAAGCAGCAGCTAGTGTATACATCACGCGGAAATGGCACGCTGGGGTTGGAGCACTTTTCATTTCATTTTATTTTGTTGCCCTTCGTCAATTGCTTTGCCCCCCCCACCTCCTTGACTCTTGCTGCCTTTCTGTTTTTACACAGATCGCTGTCCTGACCCTTATTCTTTCTCTTTTCACGTCTCTGCCCTCAGCCAACTAATTTATTGATTGGCTTTTACCTAAGGCCAAATGAAGTTCTCCTTTATTGAGACAATTTCTCAAAGTCCGTAACTTGCACAGAACGACTTCGCCTCACGTTCACTTTAATTAATGGAGAGCCACTCACCCAGCCAGGTCCGGTGGCCGCATGCACCTCGCATGTTAATTTCCTTCCTACTCTGCTGGCTGCACCCAAACGCCAGACACACAAAGAATTGTTTCATCCCCCTATTCACTCAGGAAGTCGTTGCCTGGATAAGCAGCACTCACGCCCTGTCCCTAAGACCGGTCTGCGCCATTTAGACAGGGATGGGCAGTGAGTTTTGAGTCATTTCTCTGTCCCACTGCACCCAATAAAATCAGAAAGCACAGGTATTTGTCTGGAATTATTGTTTACCCAAAAGCTACTTCCGTTTAAAATATTCAGATAATTGAGTAAAACTGGAGTGTGCTCAATTTCTCATCAAACCATGCGGCTAGCCCCCTCTCTTTACTCACCTTTGTCTCTGGGTGGGAGGCTACAAGTGAGCAATTCCCACACATTCCCCATGGCAGTGCCTCTTTGCCTCATGGTAGGTGTCCAAAACTGTCCTTTAAGATGAGTCTCAAAATATGGGCAATGCATTTAAATCTCTTTCCTTAGACAATCCCTAAAAGCCATTGTAAAAATATCATTCGGAAATAGTACATGACTTATTTTTGCTCCTTTATTAATTAAAAAACTAAAGCCACAAAAGATCACAGATTCACGAATTCCCTCTCTCTCATCTTACTTTGCCAAGTCACTGGCTTAAGAAGGAGGCAGGGCATTTTACCCAAAACTATACCAGTACCACGTAATAATTTGTTTTGATCATTTAAATGGCTAACATATTCACAAAGATCAAACATCCTTTATATGAAAAGGTAATCAGAGAAAAGTCTGCTCCCCACTCCATTTGCAATCACCCCCCCACCTCTCTACCCCTGTTTTGAGATTCTTAATGTATTCCTCCAAGTTTCTTTATACAAACCATGCAAGTACAAATATAGAGTCTTCTACTGCCCCCCACCACACACACTTTTATGTAAAAAGTAGCATACTGTGTATACTGTGTATACTGTTCTTCCTTGCCTTTTTCCACCCAACAGTGTATCTTGGAGATCTTTCTTTACCTAAATAGAGATTGTGTGGAGGCATTTAACCAGCCCGCTGTTGATGGACTTGGATTGTCTCCTGTCTTTCCCCATGACATTGCTGCCCGGAGTAACCTGACACGTACACCATACCTGCCCTTGGACTTGAAGACAAACACAAATTCCCAGAACTGAGAGTTAAGGTCACAGGGATAGACCTTTCAAATTTTGGTAGATTTTGACAATCAGCCTCCAGAAGGTTTGCACCAATCCACACCCCCGGCCGCCATGCGTTCATATGCCTTTTCCCCACACTTTCACCAACAGAATATTACCCAACGTGTTTTCCTTCTCATCTACTTAGTGAAAAATAGAGGCACCATTTCTGTTTGCGTTGCTCTAATTATGATGGAGGCTAAGCCCCTTTTCGTAGGTTTAAGAGGAACTTGTATTTCCTTTATTGTAAACTGTATCATTTGCCTATTTTGCTATTGAGTTTTTGGGTGCTGTTTTATTCTTATCAATTTCTAGGAGCTCTTTACATATTCAGGAGGTCAGTTCTTTGCTACAATGTGAATGGTATGAATTATAATGTATCTGTTTGGTTTTCCTTTGTGCTTTGGCTTGGCTTCATAGGCCTCATAAAAGTTTGTTTTCTTTTATTGTATGATGTGGTTGTGGTTGTTTTGCCATCAGGAGGCTTTTATTATTGTGTAGTCGAATGTATTGGTATTTTCTTGCTTTGGTGTCACAGTTAGAAAGAGCTTCCCTTCTCCAAAGTTAAAGAGGCATTCTTCCATTTTTCTTCTGGTAAATTTATGATTTCCTGTTTTACATACTCATTTGGGAATTTATCCAAATGTACAGTGTAGAGTTTAGATCATATTTTTCCTTTTCCAGGTGGCTACTCTCCTGTCTCATCAGATGACAAGCATTTTTGCTGCATCATCCAGAAAAGAAAAACAAGTCATCACTGTCAGAGGTTTTGGTTTTCATCCATACACATAGAGACTTGAGGATCTCTTCCTGATGTATTCTTTCAGCTGCTTCCCTGCCCGTCTGTCACTCTTCAGACCTGGGAATTCCTAGTCATTGTGTTTGTCAATTCCACCCTTGCAGCCATCCAGCCAGTTTCGCCTTTTGTCTCTTTAAGTAAGCTTTTCATTGAAGTAGGGCACCCATACAGCAAGGCATACCGGTCATAAATAGCTTTACGAAGGCTCACAAAGTGAACACACCCAGATAACCACATCGCTGGAGATCTAGGACATCACAGCACCCCAGAGTCCCTCTGGACTCCCTCCCAGTGTCTCCCCCTCCAACCCTGACCAAGGGTAATGACTCAGGATTTCTATCACCACAGGCTGGTCTGCTTGTTGTTAAAGTGTGTATCACTTTAACACATTTACTCTTTCCCCTCTGACATCTTTCTCTTGCATTGTGCCTATGAGATTCAAATGTGTATTTCTTCCTTTGTTCTTGTTGTCTTGGTATGGTTGTGTGAAAGTAACATGGTGCATTTATCCCTTCTCAGGCTGACATTCACATTGTTTCCAGTTTGGAAGCATTATGAGGACCGATGCTATCAACATTCTTGTCATTTGATGCATCTATGTGAGCTTTACTGGGTAAATACCTCAGTGTGGGGAGTCCTGCATTAAGATACGCAAAAGGTGGGGCGCCTGGGTGGCCCAGTTGATTAAGCAACTGCTTTCTGCTCAGGTCATGATCCCGAGCCTCACATTGGACTCCCTGCTCCAGGGGAAGCCTGCTTCTCCTCTCTCACTCCCCCTGTTTGTGTTCCCTCTCTCTCACTGTGTTTCTCTCTGTCAATTAAATTAAAAAAAAAAAAAATCTTAAAAAAAAAAAAAGATACCTAAAAGGTTAGCTCTGGTCCCTATAGCTATGCAAACTCAATTCAATAACCACATGGTCAGTTAAATCCACAGTTAAATGTTAACTGGTTAATTTCTTGGTTCCTGGCTGTGTTCAGATACCCTACATTAATGGTCTCTCTAACTACTGCCGATGACCCTGAGAAACCATTCTATTATTGTCCCCATTCTACAGCTGATAAGACTAAGGAGCATCACATTCTCCCAGATGGGAATTTTCTCTGATGTATTGTAAAATGCTGAAGCTATCATATTTAATAAAGCTATTTATCTATTCACCAATTTGGGTGTCACTGCTGTGTTTTTAAAACTGTTTTTAGAACAGGGATGGGTTTTATTTATGAATACAAGAAGAAATTGCTAAGTATTGAGAGAGTGAGTGATGTGAGTAATTCAAGACAATATGTATGATACTTAAGTTGTCATTTAAATTCCAGTGCGTTTTTATGTCTACAGGTGGTTGAGTAGGAAGCATAAATAAGTAAGAGGTCATGAGTATGCATGTATATATGTAGTCTTTCCTTCCTTCCTTCCTTCCTTCCTTCCTTCCTTCCTTCATTCATTCATTCATTCATTCATATTTTCCAACAATGTTACTGAGTTCTTATTGAGTGTCTGGATTAGAACAAAGCTCAGGTCAAGTGATAAAGTAAAATGTGGTAAAAGATTATAAATGTTCTAGACATTGAAAGCTAAGATTCCACAGGTTCCACTGAAACCAAAGCAAAAAAAAATTCAAAGCAATCTGACAAGTACTATCAAAAACTATATCCAAAAAATCGCTATTGTAATAAAGGAGGGAATTGTAGAAGGCTTCCCAGAGGTGGGATATTTGGGCTTGCCTCTGAAGGATAAATAGGAGTTCTCTAGACAGATGAACAAAGGCAAGAGCTCATTAAAAAGGCACAAGTTGCAAAAAATGATAATTTATGTGTGGTTCAAGGTACACAAAGGGGCGAAGTGACAAGTGATGGGGAGTGACAGATAGATGTTGATGATCAAGAGAGAGAGATCCCTGAATGCCACACCAAGGATTTAGGTTTTATTCTGTACCCACTTCAGGGCAGGGTCATGATTCAAAGAGACTGACAACAATGTATAAAATGTATAATTTTGTACAATTTAAATGTGAAATTGGCATTCTTTAGTGACAAAATACTATTTGGGGACATTCAGGGGATCCTCACCAGAATTCTTCTTTTCTAGCTTTTTGCCTGGAAAAGAAACTGCTTTAGGACAGAAAGATTCAATCGTAGAGAAAATAGAAGTTCTCTCCTGCAGGAACACGTGGGTGGCTCAATCAATTAAGCATCTGCCTCTTTTTTTTTTTTTTAAAGATTTTTTATTTATCTGACAGAGAGAAACACAGCCAGAGAGGGAACACAAGCAGGGGGAGTGAGAGAGGGAGAAGCAGGCTTCCCGCCAAGCAGAGAGCTTGATGCGGGCTCAATCCCTGGGACTCCAGGATCATGACCTGAGCTGAAGGCAGTCGCCCAACCAACTGAGCCACCCAGGTGCCCCAAGCATCTGCCTCTTGATTTGGGCTCAAGTCATGACATCAGGGCCCTGGGATCCAACCCCTCAACCCCGCATCAGGCTGTGCACTCAACAGCAGCACTCACTCTCCCCTCCCCATCCACTCAAGTTCTCTCTCTCTCTCTCTAAAATAAAGAAATAAATCTGTAAAAAAAAAAAAAAAAAAAAAAAGTCTCTCCTTCAACTGGTTAAAAATAGTGCAAGCGAAAACCCAGAAAAAAGCAAATCCTAAGGACTTTAAACTTTAGATTTAAATTAAAACAAATACATTCACACGGATTTGACAATTCTCTAATGTAGTGTAAGACCTCTTCTTTCAGTATAAAGTATTCAAGGGCATTTTGTATTTATAAGTTTGTATATTTATATATTAATTAATTAATGTATTATTTATATACTAATTGTTTATGCTACCAACACACTGGCATACATTTTTGAGATACTTTATGATGGAACAAGAGCTTGGACATCTACAAATAATCTTTTAAAATCGTTTTTTAGCTTATTGTGGCTCTTCAATTTTCACTTATTGTGATTTTTTACTATGGCCTTGATCACTCCTAACTCTATAGCAATTTTTCGTGACTCATCTATTATCATGTCCTTTCAAGAGCACTCAACTCATATTTTACAGTTACGGGTCTTTTCCCTTGCCCCTCTCACATTTCATCAGTTCATTCAACGTTTCATTAGATTACAGTTACCATAACAAGGACAACTGACATAAACAATTTGGGAACTAAACACATTGGAAGCTGGGTAATCACACAATCCACAGGTAGGGAAAATGCATAGATGTTCTGAGCAAGTGACGGCTAGACCAGCAACATCAGCGTCCCTGCGAACTTGTGAAAAATGCAAATTCTCCAGCCCAGCCCAGACTTAGTGAATTAGAAACTGTGGGGGTAGAGCCCAGAAATCTTTGGCTTAACAAGCCCTCCAAGTGATTCTGATGTTCCCTAACATTTGAGAAACACTGCTCTAGAGAGTGACCTGCTAGTCCCATGCTTCCTACCCAAGTGTGGACGATGTTTCATCGAGGGCTTGGAGAACATCAGTTAATTGATCACAGTGAAGAGGGCTTCTTGTGCATATCTCGATGTATATATGTAAACTATTCTTTAACCAAATTGATTCAGTCTATAGTGGACTCCTCCGGTAGTCCAGGTCACATCCCCTGGACCACCCCTGATTTCAGCCCCCAGTGGGGCAGGCAGTACTGTGAGCACCACATGCTCTCTTGCTTACTGCCCACCTTTTCATCTTCTGTCCAGACACTCTGTCTCCTGTATTACAATCAGAACCCTTCTATACTCCTCTGAGGAAGTTCCAGGTGGATCAAGCTCTTGATTCCCCCATTATGTGATGATTTGGCTATTTCCTTTTCCCTGACTCACTCTCCCCGCCTCCTCACTCTTTCTTCCTGGGATCTTTTCCCAAAGAAACTACCTGCACCACACCCTTGTCTCAGGCTCTGCTTCCAGGGAAACCCACACTAAGACATACCCTTTTTTCTTAATCGAATGTTTTTGACATCTTTTCATCTCAGCACCTGTGTTCCATCTCATTTTGTGAGAGAGACTGATGTTGTATTTCATGGTATGCATCTACTGTAATTTTACTAGTCATCTACTGATAGACATTTAGAGTGTTTCAAATTACAATGTGATGAAATTGTTTTACAGAAAAGTCTTTCTCTTCTTAAACAAGTCTATCGGGAAATTTTTAAAAATAAAATTGCTGGGTATATGCATAACATTTTTTATTGGTGCTTCCAGATTTCCCTCCAAAAAATCTATGCCAATTAAAAGGCACACGCTAAGTAAATGATGCTGCCTGTTGCATTATCTTTTCCATCACTTAGCATTACTAATTTTCTTAATCTCATGGGTAAAAATTGGTATCACGTTGTTACTTTATTTAAATGACCTTAATTACAAGGTCTTTTGAGCATGAAAAAAATTTTAGTCTCTATAAGACCATCCAATGGATAGAGCCTCCTTTTTAAAACCTTTTTTATTTTATATTTGCTTCTCATCTTGTGCTACTATAAATAATGATAAGCATTGTTATTTACAAACTTTGTGTCTCTAATTGTTTTTGGCATAGATTTTAAAAGTTGAATTTCTTGGTCAAAAAATATGAACATTTTAAAGGGTTTTGAACAGGTTAACAAATTGCTCCCCTGAAATGTGGAATCAATCTACACACACAACTTCAGAAGATGAGAATGACTACCTGACTCATTCTTGAAATCTTCAGAAATGGAAGACATAGAATTTCATTGTTGCTTTCATTTTCATTCATTTATTTGATGGATAATAAAGCAAAACATTTTTATGTTTACCTTCCATTTGTACTTTTCTTTTGTTAATTTTGTAGCCTCAGCCTATTTTTTTATTATGTTGAGGATTTTTCTTACTGGATAGTAAGAACTATTTACATATTAATTATTTTAACAGTTGGTCTCTTTTTACTTTATATTTTTAAGGGAAATCTATTAGAAATAAAACAATCTAAACATAAAATATTATAAGGGCTTTTAATGAGAGACATTAAAGAAGACCCAAGTGGAGAGAAAGCATACATTTACTAATAAAACAACTTCTCTCTTTTAATTTTGTAATGTCTTTGGAATGTACATTTTTATGGCATATAGTATGGTTATTGCATATAGTACAGTTTTACTGTGAAAATATAAGAATAACGTGTTTCTATTGGGTTGCTTATCTTTTTAAGAATTTCTAAGATATTTTTCATATTTTCTTCATGATCATCCTCTGACACTTCTCTCTACTATGGATATCTTCCAGTTTGTGGCTTTCCATTTCACTCTTTAAAAAATAGTTGT
Organism: Spilogale gracilis; assembly: GCA_004023965.1. NCBI lineage: Eukaryota > Metazoa > Chordata > Mammalia > Carnivora > Mephitidae > Spilogale > Spilogale gracilis. The sequence goes on along the minus strand of PITA01003835.1, from coordinate 121,553 downwards.
TCTGGGGCGCCTGGGTGGCTCAGTTGGTTAAGGACTGCCTTCGGCTCAGGTCATGGTCCCGGAGACCAGGGATCGAGTCCCACATCGGGCTCTCTGCTCGGCGGGAAGCCTGCTTCTCCCTCTCTCACTCCCCCTGCTTGTGTTTCCTCTCTGGCTGTGTTTCTCTCTGTCAAATAAATAAAATCTTTAAAAAAAAAAAAAAGGTTGTTCTTATTTTGTTTTTCCCTGATTGACTTATTTTGCTCAGCATAATGCCCTCTAGTTCCATCCACATCATTGCAAATAACAGGATTTCATTCTTTTTGATGGCTGCATAGTATTCCACTATATATATATATACCACATCTTCTTTATCCATTCACCTGTTGATGGACATCTAGGTTCTTTCCATAGTTTAGCTATTGTGGACATTGTTGCTGTAAACATTTGGGTGCATGTGCCCCTTCAGATCACTACTTTTGTGTCTTCAGGGTAAATACCCAGTAGTGCAATTGCTGGTTATAGGGTAGCTCTACTTGAGGACTCTCCATACTGTTTTCCAGAGTGGCTGCACCACTTGCATTCCCACCAACAATGTAGGAGGGTTCCCCTTTCTCCACATCCTCGCCAACACCTGTCATCTCCTCACTTGTTAATTTTAGCCATTCTGACTGGTGTGAGGTGTTATCTCACTGTGGTTTTGATTTGTATTTCCCTGATGCTGAGTGATGTTGAGCATTTTTTCATGTGTTTGTTGGCCATTTGGATGTCTTCTTTGGAGAAATGTCTGTTTATATCTTCTGCACATTTCTTGATTGGATTATTTGTTCTGTCAGTGTTGAGTTTGATAAGTTCTTTATAGATTTTGGATAGTAGCCCTTTATCTGATACACCATTTGAAAATATCTTCTCCCATTCTGTAGGTTGTCTTTTGGTTTTGTTTATTGTCTCCTTTGCTGTGCAAAAGCTTTTGATCTTGATGAAGTCCCAAGAATTCATTTTTGCCCTTGTTTCCCTTGCCTTTGGCAATGTTTCTGGGGAAAAGTTGCTGTGGCTGAGCTCGAAGAGGTTGCTGTCTGTATTCTTCTCAAGGGATTTGATGGATTTCTCTCACTTTGAGGTCTTTCATTCATTTTGAGTCTCTTTTTGTGTGTGGTATAAGGAAATGGTCCAGTTTCATTCTTCTGCATGTGGCTGTCCAGTTTTCCCAACACCATTTGTTGAAAAGACTGTCTTTTTTCCATTGGATTTTCTTTCCTGCTTTGTGGAAGATGGGACCAGGGAGGAAGACAAACCATAAGAGACTCTTAATCTCAGAAAACAAACTGAGGGTTGTTGGGAGGTGAGGGGGGAGGCACGGAGGAGGGATAGGGTATCTGGATTATGGGAATAAATAAATAAATAAAACGTTAAAAAATAAAATAAGTAAGTAAAAATAAATGGGTGTTCTTTTTTCAATGGTTTTTGATTAAAGAGGAAGAGGAGGAGGAGGAAGCCTTTCATTTTCATTTAGTCAGAATTAGCACTCTTTCCTGTTGGGCTTCCCTCGTTTGAGTTTTGTTGAAAAGGTCCAGTCTGGCTCAACGTGAGAATGATATTCACCTCTATTTTAAAGTGTCACTTCTGACGGTCAAAACTTGAATCCACTTGGAGTTGATAGGGACCCAATTCGGTTTTCCATATGGAGAATCAATTTTTCAGCTTCATTTACTGAGTGCTCCAACTCTCCCCACTGACCACTCATGGCATCTGCGTTATATTTCACATTTCTGCACACACAGAGGTTTCTTCCTGCTCTCGCTGTTCAATTCCACTCACAGTTTGCCTATCTGAGCACCAACTCTATGATCTTCATTATTAAATGTTTAAAATAAGACTTAGATCTGACACGGCAACTGTCCTAACAGTTACTAATTACTCTTAATAATTAATTAGTAACTGTTAATGGCCCTTCTACTGCTCCTTGTACGTTCTAGAACTAAATTCTCAAAATCCACAGAATAGAATTGTGCTGACACTATAGATCACGTGAGGGAGTGGCAGGACAGAACTGAAATCCTATCCATGACCATAACATTTCTCTCAGTGTATCTAGCTCTTCTGAGTGACTTGTTAAAGAATTATATTTTTAAGTTTTTGCCTTGCATCATACTTCTTTATAGGGTTAATTGTAACTATTGTGTAGTTGTTAACTATTGGCCTTTATAAATAATGACCTTCTTGATATTACATTTTCTGTTTATAGAGGGTGCATAGAAATGTCACTGGCATCTGTCTGTTGGTTCCATATCCAAACACCTTGCTAAGGTCTCCTGGAAGTACAAAAATGTTTAGTTTATTTGGAGTTTTCTATGTACTCAGTAATGTCATCTGCACATAACAATAGTCTTATGTTTCTTTCCAATCCTAAAGTCTTTAATTTCTTTTTCATGTCTTTATTTTTCCTTGACAAGGACCTGCAGGACAGTATTGAATGGTAGTGGCATTAGCAGACATCCTTGTCTTATTCCTACAAATCAATATGACAAAAACAAACAACCTAGTTGAAAAATGCAAAAGACATAAGCCTGTAAATTCAGAGGAGGAAAAAAGATATATTCTCTAAATGTCTGAAAAGATATTCAATTTTATTAGAACTGAGAAAATGCAAATCAAGACCACAATAAGACGCTATTTTACTCCCATTCCGCTGACAAAAATTAAGAAATGACATAGAAGTGTTGGACCGATGTGGACTCATGCCATCTCTTGGACCTTGTTTGTAGGAGATAGTAGGGGGTGGCGGGTGGGCAGTTCACAGGAAATGTAAGCCACCTTACTCTTTGAGAACACAACTTGGATAGTAGGCATAGGTGCCTACTATAATCATCAAATAAACACTCAAGTTAAATATTCAAATAAATAAATAAGAGAAAAAATAAAAGGGACTAATTATGAGTGTGTGTCATAAACCAAGGTTTGTCATTAATCCTCTTCTGGGCATCAGAAGTCCAGGGGTGGGGAAAGGAAAACAGAAACAAAAAAAGAAAGTAAAATCCACTCATAATCCCATCACTGCGGGACACCTGCCATCAACATTTCTGAGCATTCTTTCAGTCTATTTTCATGCACATTGCAGATAGATTAGATTGGTAGATGAAAGTGACACAAAGAATGCAACAATAACAAAATTGAGATAATGCTGTATATGCTGCTTTATAAATTGGTTTCTTTAATTTATTTGTAAGTGTCTTTAAAAGTTGGTATTGTCTTTTGTAAATTAATCTAATGCTTTTCTGCTCAGAAATATTTTGAAAGAATCAATAAAAATCATATGAGTAAATGAGAACGCAATTAAAGAAAAAAAGTAAGTTTGACTCTAACATCTCCTTTGTGGGTAATTCAGAAAATGGTGCTACTGATAGAGGGGTAAAAAAAGAAAAATTTAGTAGGGAGCTGGTTTGGGAAAGAAGAGACTTTGAGTTGAAAGTGAGCATCCAGTTAGGTTTTTGGTTGAAAATTCAACACAGCGATGTAAACTTTGGGGTCATCAGATTCAGGATGATGACTGAAGCCAGGAGAATGAAGGTTAGTGATGCCTGAAGAGTAAGAAGGAATTGAAGGATGGTCAGTGCTAAAAAAGCAGTATCTTAAAGAGAGAAATGAGCAGAGACTGTGAAAATCCACGATTTGGAAAAAGGAGAGGGAACGAGAGCAAGAGAAAGAAGAGATGGCAAAGAAACAAAACAGATAGATATATGTAAGAAGAAAAGAGGGAAGCAAGCTATAAGTGACTCTTAAGGATACAGAACAAACTGAGGGTTGAGGGAGGGAGGGAAGTGGTGGATAGGCTGGATGGGTGGGGGCATTAAGGGGGGCACTTATTATGTTCAGCACTGGATGTTGTACAGAAGCAATGAATCCCTAAATTATACTCCTGAAGCCAAATTACACTATATGTTAACTAATTAGAATTTAAATAGAATTTTGGGGAAAAAAGAAAGAAAAAAAAGGAAGGAAGAAGGGAGGGAGGGAGGGAGAGAGAGAGAGAGAAGGAAAGAGGAAAGTAGAAAGAAAGAAAAAAGAAGGAGAGGACAAAAACCCCAGAAAAGAAAGGAGCAGAGAGATAACAAGACAGCAGGGCAGTGAAGGGTGGGGGAGGAAAGGCAGACTTTGAGGGTCAGTGGTCCAGTGCAACAGCAAAAATGGAAGAGGAGAAGAAAACGTAGTTGACTAAGTGTGTGGAACAGAAGGGGCCAAGGGGACTGAGAGAAATGGAAATAAACCAAGAGCAAATAAGCCGGAGGGTCTCAGCGGGGCACCATGAGTCACTAGCAGACCGCAGAGTCCTCATCAGCTCCCCGGGATGGCTGTCTCAGTCCCGGCCAAAGAGAAAGGGCTGAGGAGGTGAAGCCACGTGTTCTCCAAGGAGGCAGGCTGGGCTTCTGACCACGCCCTTTCTGCTCGTCTGGTTGCCTCCCTTTCTACCGGTCTTGGAACCTCCCATTCCCCCAGAGCTGAGTGCAGACCCGGCACTAGTAGGTGCTTAATCGCTGTTTTCTGGGTGAATGAAAGAATGAAGACATTTTAAGAAAAGTTCTCGGAGCCTCCTGGCTGCACCCCGGGAAGGGGCGTGTCTTTCTCCAGCTCATATTTGCATACTGTCAAAGCTTAAAAGCCAGGCTACCCTGGCTCTGCTAAGAAAATAAATAAATGGATCTTGGCTTTCAGGGAACAAACCACTAGTAGACACATATTTTTTAATTTTAAATAAGTACCACGGGACTTCCGGGCTGAAGGATGAAGGCCCTTTGATTTGAAGTTCAGCATCTTCATATCCGTTACTCTCCGGTATATGGTGCCTGAGTACCGAGGGCCCATGCGTCTGCTAATGTGCCTGAAATGATTTGAAAATGAAAAGCCTTAAGAAATCACATTTGCTACTTTCCCAAAGACATAGGGAAAATGTGATGTCTGTAGCCCAGATTACACAAGAGAGTTGTGTTTCCTTCTTTCTTTCTTTTTTTTTTTTTTTTTTTTTTT